>VZRV01001536.1:812856-978821 GCA_013398115.1 Falcunculus frontatus | reverse complement strand
GGTTGCTGTTTCCTTCTTACCTGAATCACCAGCAGCCTTGAAACATGAACGTGGCCATCAAGTAGGTGTATTTTTTAATCACCCCAAGAGCCCAACACAACAGTATTCCAGAAATGAAAGNGAGAATTCAGTGTGCAGCCTGCGAGAGATAAAGGCTGTTAGCTGGTGCAGTTTGGGAAAAACCACGCGACGTAAAAGAGACCTCTATTTCCTCAAATTAACAGAGAGAGACTTTTAAGAATTGTGAATGCTGACCAAAATTCCATGTTTTGTCATTATTTGTGCTGGAGGAAGTAGGAGGGGGGGGTGTTTGGAGGAAAAAGGGGTTTTTGTCTTACTCTCTTATTTCATTTTACTCTTAACTCTGTTAGTAATAAACTTTCTTTCATATTCTTTAAGTTCGAGCCTGCTTTGCCTTTCTTCAAACCTCTTATCTCACAGAAGGTAAGAAATGCGAACTAAACCACTACAACATTTTACATGTGTTGGCAAAATTGATCAAGCTTTTTCCCTATGGAATTTTGTCATCGGCTGTGAACTAGCCAAGTGCAAACACTGTAACAGGGTATAATTTTAAAAACATAAAGACAAAAAACAATAAAAGACAAATAAACCCTCAAGACCAAAGAAAGCTGTGACACCAACCCCATGGACATCACAATTTATTCCCACAGTTGTGATAACAAAGTGTTACCTCGCAATATTTGATACACACTAACCCACCAATCCATATTCCGTCTCAACAAAGAGCTTCTGAAATAGGTTAGATTGAATATGTGTGTGCTACTTGACAACTGGCATTTCTTAGAGTTGACAATTTTTAAAAGCACTTGATAACTGTGCAATCTCTGGCATTGTTGCACAAAGAAAGCCTTGGCTGTTCCCTGTGACTCTATATTTATAATTATATTTTCATTAAACCGAGTTGTCTGTCAGCTTCTGATTTCACAAATTGTTTTCATGTTACAGCTGAAAATTTTCTAAACTAGTATCAAGGATTGACATGCAAAGTCGAAAGACAAATGCCTCATCAACTGGAAATAATGTTCTAGCAGTTCTGCATTTAAAGGGTAAAGAAGCTGTGGAGAAAAAGCAGCAGATCACAAAGGCAGATTTCTTACTGATAACTAGAATATAGTTAGGATGGCAGGATTTAATTCCCTTGTTAATTTCCACGTGTGGCCAGAATAAAGGCAATTAACAAAGGAAAATAACAAGTGTACTACTTCTGCAACTGGAATCAGCACCAAATACCCCTTTGGTCTGGATGGAAGTAAATGGCCACAGACAGGACATATTTGTGGGATGCAAAGAGCAAATTGGTGTCATGGCAGTGCTCAAAAACTGTCATGTACGGAAGCCAGGAGTATTTTGTGAGCATGTGACTGACAATTTGCAGACATTTTTTACTTGGAGTTGAGATTGGGAAACATGGAAACATAAATCTGAATTAATTATTTGAAGTAGCGATACTCAACTCTCATTTATCTCCAGTGAGGAGGGTTGGGATTTTTTTGCATTTAAATGGCATCCATTCAACTTCAGTGTATTTCACTTACGCATGACCTAAAGGCCCAAATCTGTTATTAATTCAAATGAATTTTCCTGTTTGTAGTTCATAGGTAAGCTCTTAGAAAATCTTTAGTACCTTAGTTGGTTTGCCACTTTCACCTCTCTAAGTGGAAGTGGGATGATGTTTACTAAAATGCACAGATGTTATACATCCTGTGTGGATTACAGTGCAACCAGTACTCATCAGGGTAATAATATCTGATCAGGAAGATGATTTGAGTGAAGAGAACTTACTGCTTTTATTTTAAACCCAGACCAGTTTGCAAAAGTAGGTACCTTCACTAAACTGAGAAGTTGGTAATCTGGATAAGGGGAAGAGGGAAGAAAGAAGAGCAGGGTGCTTGGCTGGAGACATCTTCTCATTTGAATCTAGTTATGGAAATCATCAAATATGATGTAAAGTTGATTTAGATTGTCTCCAGTACCAGGGGGTAAAACTGGCTCCGTTGTCTGCTAAAAAAAAAAAAGGTTCTTAAGTGACATTCTAGTCAAGTAAGATCAAAACTGCTTTTCAGGCTGCAAGTGCAATGGGACGTTTTGTACAGTACCTGGTATGATGGTTCTTATGCCAGGCAGAAGTTCCTGTGGGCAACTACAAAATAATCAGTGAATGTTTGCAAATTCCTCTCTCCACTTTAACATCCTACTTTCACGCTGAAATTACTGGGGTGAGGATTAAGGGTAATTATCTCATTGCCCTTATAATAATTGAAAATATCTTTTATTTCACCTTTCTTTGCCTTAAATAACAGAAAGTCAGAGGTGTTCACACTTTTCCCCTTCCTCTCCTAGGAGACAGATCTCATGACCTTTAATATCTCAATGCACCGCTCTTGGTGGCGGGAACATGGGCCCGGCTGCATACGAAGGGTGGTGCGTCCTTCTTCCCCTGGCATCCTGGAGGATTACTCCTACGTCTCCGTGACAGGCTGCATCATCGATTTCCAGTACCTAGAGGTCATTCACAGCGCTATCCAAATCCTGCTCTCCGTAAGTTCATGTTTCTTTTCGTGCTGGGATTCCTTCAGTCCCTTAACACACAGCCTGCTGCTGCCCCATGGATGTAGTAGCTGATAGATAGCTGCAGAGATTTTTAGTTGTGTTTTGAATTAGAGAATTATATACACATTATTAAAATGTTCACTGTTCTTTTCTTTCCTTATATCTCTTAGGGCTCTGTACAGGTATAGTACCCATTCTGGCCATTGCTGAGATAGGTAGAAATTAACTTGAGTCCTTGGCTCTCATTCATTGACACATGTACAGCAAAGGAAAGCAGACTTGTCCGATATAATTTGCCTAAGCCTTTCCGAAGTTCACAGTCAATGATGCCATTTATTTAGCCCTGATTGTAAATATATTTTACATGATACGTAGCCAAGTTTCTTCCCAGACTCAGCTATGGATTAATCCTTGAAAAAGGTCAGAAAAATATTAGGAATTAAAGTATGCATTTATATTTAACCATGTTATTTTTTTCCTCTCCTTGAACTCTGCATTATCAGAATACTCTACCTCCATTGTCCACGTTTGTTGCAACACCAGTCAAAAAATGCAATTACAAGAAGTTGTTACAAAAGCCTGCAGTGCAGGGAAGTGCTGGGACTCGATGAGTTGCTTTGGGAGCAACAGCCCAGTCTTGGCCGCAGTTTTTCCTCAGCCTGTTGGCTGCTTCTGCTTGTGATTAACAGGTTGTTTGGCATGAGCTGTGTGTGATCTCCTAGAAGTGGTAGCTCCTTCTCTTCACAGCTTTGTGTAGTGCATTGCAACCGGCTGGTCCCAAGTGGTCCCACATAGTATGGATCACCCCAGATGTCCAGACCTATTTTGAGAACTTAAACGCTTGTGGATCATGATCCTAACCATGGCCACCAGGGCTTGTTGGACAGTGGGAGAAGAGGTGCAGTCTGCAGTCCACACCTGCTAGTCAGCTGGACTACTTGGTCTGAGCAGCCGGAAGGGGTGTGTATTTCTGGTCTGTTCAGTACTTCCAACTTCAGTTGGTTTTACTAACCAACCGGTACATACTACCACTTGCAAAGTAAAAGGGATCTTCAGAATAAATCTCACTCATTAGTTTAAAATAATTCTTAAATCTCGATTTTTACATTTTTTCAGCATTAGCACATTTCTCTTTTAAAAGAAAATAAATCAGTGTATGTGGATACATCTATCATTCTGTCCAACTGTCTGGAAGTTCAAGATAATTCCTCTGCAGTACTGAATGCCTTTTGTCAGATGCCAAGTGCTTTTTCCTTGCCACTACTTTTGGTCAAACTTGGATAAACTTGTACATCTGTGGTTAATGAACTTCCACCTGATGATCCAGGTCTGAATTAGTGCACTTGGTTTGCACACCAGTAACATCACCTGCACCTACACAAGATGTGTGTCTTATCCTGGTCTATCAGCTTCTCAGGCTTCAGTGACATCACAAGACCTACACAAGCCTTCTACTGACCGTCCTTCACTCAGGCAGCAAAGACTGAGTCAGGATCTTTTCCTGGGAAGACAAAATTACTTCTCTTGTGGCCCAGCCCTGTGTATGCAACATAAATTATAACCTTACTGTGAAAGTGGGCCTCCCAGAAGAATTCTGCACACTCAGGCTTAAATGAATGCACCTTCCTTATATTTGTGGGGCCCTGATACTCAAAGCAGGTGCTTCTCCCTTGAGTTCATTTGCAGCAGATTTCCCTCACAATGCAGTGTCATTCCCTCTGCATCAGTGAGCCTGTACAAAGGAAAATGAACTATGGTTAGTTTAAAGGGAGAAAACCATAAATATTTTAAACACTTCCTCACTTCTATGAGAAAAAAATGTAAATGGTAAATTTTTTCTAGTATTTTTTGTGATTAGCAACAGATTTAGAGTTCGATGTGAATACAGTTGGTCACAGGAACCGCTTTCTTCTGCACTTGTTAGTGCAGTATGGTACTGTCAAATGAGAGGAGCACAAATATCAATATTAGAATAATAGAACAAACACAATTAATATATACAAACTAAACAAATATGGAAATGAAAAAATATAGAAATTTTGTAATAGTTATAAAGCATAAGATGTAACTGGCCTTCCCTTTCCGAAGAAGTGACTGATTGCCATCCTAGATTAAAAAAAAATTAAAATTTTTAATTCAATTGAAAATTCAAAATGTGCCAGGAACTTATAAGGCATGACTGTGAATTAAATAGTTGCCAGTTTCAGATACTTTGATTGATATACACAATGCTAAAATTAAAATACTATATGCAAAATAAGGTTTTCCTCCAGTTTTACTACTTTGCTATCCCATATGTGACGTGTTATGATTAACATACCATGAGTCTGTACTTCAGTTTCCTTTCCAAATTGCAGTTTAGGGTTGTGTCATGTACTGTCATATAGGACAAAAGTCACCACCTGGATTATCAAATAATTTGCAGTTTTCTCCCATTTTGTGAGTACTACTGACTTGAGGAAGTTCCCATCCATTTTGGCTGCATAGCTGCTTTCCTAACTGGGGTTCCAATTCCAGTATTTAGTTAAAAGATCATTTAGGTTGTCTTTTCAAAGGACTGAGGAACTGTAGACCATAAGATCATTCTTTTTGCCTTTTCCTTGCAGCTAGTCCCAAAAGCAAACTATTCCTTTTTGGACCTTACAAACTACTTAATTTTCATAACATTTTTATGTAGCAACAGTAGTGTAACAAACCATTTTACAATGTAACAAAAAAAGTTATTGGCATAACAAATCATTTTATCATGCTAACCCTTGTCCAAATGACTGGGAATGCAAACACTTCCATTTGGTAGGGAATTAGAGCCTCTGAAAGAAGAAATACCTCCAGAGGTAAGTATTGGATACCTTTTGAGATATATAACTCACTAGCAGCATCTTTGAAAGGTGTATTTTTATTCTTATTTTTTTAAACTGGTATAAAGATTTTTATATGCACAGAATGCTGCATCTGTGACTACATTAAACCCTGCTTCAGGGAATAGGCTTGACTGTCATTTATTGAATTTTAACACAGTAAAGCTATTTTTGTATCTGCTTTATAGTTGTTTCTAAAAAAATATATTTTTATTGGTGAAACAGTAACTTTGTATCTCGTCCTGATTCTGGGTGCGTATTCAAGTGATTGGTAGCTGAAGATGTTAAACATTTCTTTAAATTGGGGGAGAATCAAGAGAAGTATGAGAGAACAGGTTGCAATTAATAGTAAAGAATAATTATAATTAAATTTTGTATTTAAAATCTACATTTATTTGATGTAGGGTATAATATATATATTATTTTGATGAATAAATTCTTCTGCACAACACCTTTAAAATGCAAGGCAGATCATCATTACAGGAACCTGTTTTCAGAGAAAAAATTAATAACACAGTCAAAATGGTGACAGCTTAGCATCTTTGAGAAAGACACTTCATACAAATTTTTTTTTGTTATTTGAAAATAGCCAATGCACACTGAGAGGATTAAATGCCAGGTACACACTGGATTCAATAACTTGAGCATTAAAAAGTTCTCCAAGTTATTGCAGGGAGATTTGTATCAGACCCAGAGCCTAATATGACATTAACACCGTGCAGCAGAAAGACCCAAGCCAGGGTTCACTGTGCTAACTCTGGAATTAGCAGCCACATAATTTCATCCATGCTGAGGAAGCAAAATTAATAAATTTTGGCAGAGCAATGGGCTGACACAACTAGATTCTTCTGGGCCAGGGGATGTTACTTTCTTACCATGCCGCATTGCTCAAGGTGAATTTAACTTTCCTCCCATTCTCATCGCAGTATAGAAGGATAACCTAAAATCTAGATCACTGAAAGAAGGGGGGAAGCAAAGAAAGTGAAAACCCTAAGCTTGAAAGCATGCAAAACATTGAAACTCTTTGGTATGTTGATGCTGACCGAATTCAGGCTATTTTGAAGGCAGCTACTGGTTTACTTTGCGGAGGTCCAGCTCTTGCCTCTCATAAGTGTCAATAATTGTAACCCTCAGGCTGCCAGCTGGACCTACAGAGCAGGAAGAGCCACAAAAAAAACCCCAAACCCTCTCTTGCAGAGCCATCTATAAATCCAGACAAAGGTGTGATATAGGGAGATTAAGAATATTGAAATTTTTCTGTAGTGAAGTAAAAAAAGTGGGCATACCTCCCTAAGGTAAAGTTATCAATGAAGAATAGCTTATCACATACACTACCAAGCACAAAACATACATTATAATAGAAAAATACATTACTTTCTACAGAATATAATGAAGTTGTAATATCAGAAGTGTAAGAAAAAGCACTCCTGGTAGCCACATTGGAAACCGGATACTGTGGTCACTGAGCAGAGTCACTATCTGCTAAAGTGTATGTTCTAAAAAGATGTCTTCCCAGTGCTTCTATCAGCTCATGAATTTATAAATGTCGTACACTTTCCCTAAGAGGCAACAGGCTTCTGAAGCAGCTTTCAATACAGTGTCTGAATGGTCAGTAAAATGTTTGCCACTAGTGGAAGACTTGCAACCTCTGTGTCACAAAATCACAAAGATGGGTTGAGGTGGGACAAGACCTCTGGAGGCCATCTGATCCAACCCCCCTCACACTTACCCAGGTCCACCTAGAGCAGCCTTCCCAGGACTGTGTCCAAACAGCTTTTATTTTTCTCAGGGAGAGAAACTCCACAATCTCTCAGAGCAACCTGTGCCTGGGCTCGATAACCCTCACATTGAAAAAGGGTTTTCTGGTGTTCAGAGGGAACCTCCTGTGTTCCAGTTTGTATCCAGACCCAGCGCTGCAGGTGAGGCCTCATCAGCGCTGAGCAGAGGGGCAGGATCACCTCCCTTCATCTGCTGGCACTGCTTTGCCTAATGCAGCCCAGGGTATCATTTGCCTTCTTTGAGGCAAGGACACTTTGCTGACACATTTTCAGCCTGATATTCACCATGAACCCCAAGTCTTTTTCCGTCAAAATCCTTTCCCCCAAGCTGGATGGCCCCTACTATAGTTCAATGTATGAGGTTCTTCTTCCCAAGGAGCAGGACTTTGCACTTCCCCTTGTTGAACTTCATGAGCTATGTTATGCTAAAAAAAAAAAAAGAATTCTAGCTCTTACCTCATTTTCTATAAAAATGGTCCCTATCTGCCCAAAAGATTCCTAATTACTGATATAAATTGATATTAAACACTTTTAAAAATCTCCTTGTTAGTATTCTTAGACTTTTTATCCAGACATTTGCAGGGTTATCCTGTTTTAATTAACCGGGTTAGATGATTTCAAATATTTTGAGTTTTCCTCATTATTGTTATTCATAAGAATACAATAATCTGTGTAATAAAGATCATTGCATCCTCTTGTTTGTGAGGACTCTATTCCTCTTACTTTTTCTGCACAGTTCTCTCATGTTCTTAATCTCTGTTGTTCTCTCCTATATACACAAGCATCACATCCATAGGGAAATGATAAGCAAGGATCTGACTTAATTTCTGAATATCTGTCACCAGTCAGACTCCATGCAATTGTCTCGCTTTGTGAATTATTTCTGCCCCGCTGTCTTAAAAGAATCTGCCAAATGTTGATTATTTGATGTAAGAATTAATTATGACATTTGGTAGACATAACTACTTTTTTTTTCATCAGAGAAAAATAGAATTTAATTTAAAAAGATATTTAGCACAACAGACATTAAAATGGAGGTTACGAATCTTGTGTAAATAATTAATCAAGGGAAACACTGTGGCTGCTGAGCTATACACTAAGATCATGGGCAGTGCTGGAGTGGCTTAATGTATTTCAGGTCACTGACCAAGCTTTTACTACTGACCCATAAATTTGAATGCTTTTTTTTTGGTTGATTTGGATGGCTTGTCCTCTATACCTGATGTTAAGATTACCTTCCCTATGCTATTGGGAAAGCTCCAGGAATTGCTTCAAAAGAGATTGCAGAGCAGCTTTTCCCCCTGCCTTCAGCCAGCCAGAGCTGCAGTTTGGTTCATATTCACTTAAATGTAACAAAAGGTCTAATGATATCAATATATAATGTGGCTCCTCCGGGGCACTGCAGAAGCCCCTTTTTTCCCATTAGTTGTGGCCCTCCTGTTTTTATAATTGGACAGAAAAGGATGCTAGGAAGCATATCATGTATGTTCTCCAAAGAAAATCCCTGTAGGGGCTGACACCAGTGCTCAGGCAGGGTCCTTGCTCTCTTTACGTTTCCTTGAGTGACAAGTGATTGATTAAGAAAGCCAGTCAACATCAGCATGTGATAGAAAAGCATGAGGTAATTTAGAGTTAAGGGCTGCAGGAATGGCACATGAGTAAAATATAGCTGTCCTGAAGGTATTCAATATTTTCTTTAATTTTAGTTTGCACCCTTTCCACATTTTTTGTTTGGAAACCAGTTTATGTCTTCTTTCTCGTAATAAACAATCGCACAAGTGGTGTGGAAAATTAACTTTTTTCATTGTCTGGAGAGTTAAACTTCAACATTACTTCAAAAAAGGGTATGAAAGTTATGACTGTTTTTCATCACAACTATCATCATAATCATCATCATCACAACAACAATAAAACCAAAAATAGACAGGAACACTTGTCTCTTGGCCATGTGAATAGACAGTTAAGGTGAGCTGTGGGCTTCTCACAGATTTATTAGTAAGTTTAGTGAGATCACCAGATTATTGAAAATCAGAAGAATTTTTTCAGCCTGAGCAATGTTACAGAGGAGTTGTCAGTCTCTGAAACAGACTGCAAACAAGCTACAGAGGCTTGTGCAAACCTACGGCTTTTAACATTACTTCCAGTGCTTTGTTGTAGTTGTGTCATTGTATTTGTATCAGGATCTATGCCTTGTGCAATTCTTTCACTGTTTGTAGCATTGGTTCAGGGATGCATACAGCTCACTTCACCTTTGCCATTAACAAGCTTTCAGGGTTAAAAAAGTATAACCAAGAGAAAGAAAAATAGAGAGACTGTATGTGCACTAACATACTAGAAATGGCCTTGTCCTTTCTTGCTAAATTTAGTTAGACCTCATTATTCATGGTAGTGTGTAGGTAGCAAAATGCACAAGTATATTTGTCTAATTACCAGTCTGGGTCAATAAAGCAACTATATGAGACATGATCAAGATAAATCTGTGGGTTTTCATCTCAGTTGTCAATCCAGGGATGCCTGCTTTTTCAGGCAGCTCATTTACAAGGAGCTGAAAACACTGATATTATAGCTATTTGCATTCTCATTCATTCGTTAACTGTTATGATAAGGATCTGTGAAAAAGGCTTGGCCGACTTCTGCACCAGAGATGGCTGAGGTTGAGGGGATAGCAGACAAGAGGTCAAGCATTAGCACCATAGTTGTGTCCTCACCTTGGCAGTTAATCTACATGAGAACTTAATTGTTCTAGATATTTTGTAGTAGTTTATATAGAGTTGTTTGCCATTTTACTTGAGAATTACTGTGACAATTTTTCTATAGTAGAAAATGTTAGTGAAATTCTGTGCAGGTATTCTGAAATAGTTTTATTTATGCAAAAGTATTTATAGTAAAAATAAAAATCTATTGCTGATTTTAATCTTTATGGAGGTCATTAATATTTTGTTGCAAATTATGCAGAAGAACGGGAAGTAAATGGGAGATTTGGAAAATAGCTGGTTTTCCTCCCTTCAACCTCTGCCCATAATTGCCGTGCCCATGGCAGAAACAGTGTAATAGACTAAATGTCTGCAACTTAGTTACTGCAATTCTCAGATAGATACTTTCATTCTCAATCATTTCTATCATTTAACTTCATTTTTGAAGTTAACCTGAACTAGCACTGAGCAGGGAACGGCAGCAGCCCAGTGCACAGTAAACATGGTGATCACAGATTCCGATACAAGTGAGTATCTCTGCAAATGAGCAGGAGAGGTGGTGAAAGAGGTAAAGGCAGGTTAAAGAGCCTCAGCAAATTTGTATGTCTACATGCTATCTTTAGAGCTGAGCAGAATGCTGAATGTTGCACTACGAATTTGGAAATTATTAGAGGATAAATTGAAAAGTGTAACAGAGATTGCCAATCTAAACGTTTTTTTAGACAACATGGAAATCAAACATTTTTCATTAAGAAAAGTGAAAGCAGTATTTGCTTTGAACTTTAGGGATATTTTCTTGATTATATCATTGGAGGCCATTAAGCCTTTGATGAGCTACTGGGACACCAAAGATCCTGGAAATTCAGAAAGCCAGAGCATATTGTTTCCTAAGATATCTGTCTTTGTGCCTCCCAGGACACTCACGAGCTTTCAGCAGCTTGTGGGAATCAGTGCCTGATAGTTTACTTGGAAGGTGGAATAAAATTTGTACCTTTCTGCCAAGCTGCAATTCAGTGTGAAGAGCTCTCCTGCATTGCTGGGAGTGTTTTGCATCAGGTCTGCTCCAGCTGTGAAGTTGATAAACCAGCCAAGGAAATTATCTCCTTCTCTAGCCTAAGAGTTCTCTGGGTGATTGACAGCTCTGGATAGGCTTGACGTCGCTGCATTGTTTTTCTTAATTTCCAAAGAACACAGTTCTCTAATTGATTTTTACATGCAGATATTATTTTAAGTAAAGAAAAGGTATTTTACTCTTTTACTGATTCCTTGGTCTGCACACGTAGTTTAAAAGACACATGCAAACCAGAGGTGAGCCTCCCACTGCAGTCTCGCTGAGCCTAACAGCAATAGATGTGTGCTCACTCATGCTCAGCAGCATGATTCTTTCTGCATATTGTAGTTGATAACCATGTGCCCAGACTTTCTTATATGGGGGGAAAATATCTACTGATTAAAACTCATCTCTGTGTGAGCTTCCACTGACAGGACATTTTTCTTTTAATCATGCACTAAATCCACAGCCTAGCTCTTCCATTAAAATTTCTTGCCTGAATGTGACCTGACTGCAGAAAGAATTCTTCTTTTCTCTCAAATGCAGTCCCCAGTGATTTGCAATGCTCTCTGTTTTTTCCTAGGGAAATAGGAGAAGCCAGGGGAAGGATTTCACTAAACAAGCAGTGAAGCAACCCATACTCCTCCAGATTTGAGGAAATTATTTGATTTTCACCAAGAAAGAAAGTCATGGTGCATATGTGCTCATAGAACTACTTGCTCTCAGAACTACTCACAGAAAGACAGACAAGGTTTTCTAGGAAAATTTATTTTGATACGGGAAGATTGCAGTGCAGACTAAGGTTTAAATGTCCTGTGTTCTGCAAATGCTGCCTTCATAGGTTTTGTAGCTAAATCCCCTGGCCCAAATTATCTAATAAATCTACTTGTGAGCATTCTTTGTTCACTATCTAGTATTATGGAAACTGGTAAAAAACGTAACTGTTTCCTTTATATTCTTCAAAGCAGAGCAAGGAATCCCCCCAGAAGGTGTGAGCTCTAGCTCAGGTCTAGCTTTCCCGTGTTGCACCCATGTTGGTGACACATTTGACTACAGAGCATGGCGGTCTTGTTAAGGGGCTGTTCCATCCTTTGCTATAAACACTCACTTAGTTCCTCTCAGCTGTCCCAAGGAAGATGTTGGCCATGGAAACAGCCCAGTTCATGTAAAATCCTCGGACACATTGCGTAGGGAGAGGCACTGAGCTGTAGCAGTGATGCTGGTGTAGTTCTGCTGCTGCCTGCCAAAGGACATGGCTGCCACAACACTCTTCCTTCATAGATTAGGTGTGTGAATAGCTCCATGGAGGAGGAAGGAAAGCAGGGTGGGATTATAGCCCACGAGACAAGGTACCAGAGAGCAGCATTTGGGTGCCACTGCACTACACCAAGAGAGACTAATAAAAAGTTTGTACATGAGTGCAGTCAAGAAGCGTGTTGATAAAAACCTAAGAAGTGATGCTTTATAATATCACAGTAGTAATTTACACAGACTTGCCTAATGAATTTGCCTTTTTTTAATGTTTGAATTTTTAAGTGGTTGTCTAACTTGCCTAAGGGTGTAAGCACTTTTAATACACTTTTTCAGAACAAAAGAAGTGAGTCTTTTCATTGAAAGAAAAGCAACAAACACAGATGAGAAGGACAGGTTGTGTGAGGCTGTGTCTAGGAACAAGGAACTATAAGGATTTTTGTGTTCTCTGAAGGTTCAGAATAGGTAGACACTGAGCTAAATGGATGCTTGAGGCATTTTTTTGCTGTAGTTTATGATCTAAATAGGTAAGATTGCTAGTAGTCTTGAAAGGGAGACTGATATAAATTACTTTCAGTTTGTAAATTTTTATTTGGTGTCAGTAACTATTCTGAAAGGCCAAAATCTTAAAGTAGAAACCTGAGAAACAAATTTCATTTCTTCTCACCCATGTAGACAGCTTCAGTTGAAGCAATTATCCCCAGGGAAGGAGAAGAAAGATGAAAAATGGTGTTGTTCCATAAGGCCAATGTTAGTCTGAAAATAATTGGTTAAATTGGGTGTTGCAAAAGACATCTGCTGGAACTGTCAGAATCTAAGATATAAGTAAAGATTTTTCAAGAAATCATTCCTAGTGATGTGGAACTTCCCTAGCTTAACTTTTCATTCCCTCCAATGTAAATTAATGCTATGTAGATTAATTGATAATCATTGTGAATGACAGTAAAAAGTGGTAGGTAATTAAACAGCCTCTTAAAAGAACATGATCATTTCTATTTTTACTTGTGATTTATTTAATTTATTTTTATCTTGTTTCTTAACTTATAATGTACCTGATATCTTTGCACATATATGTGCATAATATAAAAATATTATATTTTTATAGTACATTAAAATATAAAGATCAACATAGAAAACTAAAGTTACATCCTGGTCAATTATACCAGACAGCTTCAGTGTTTATTCAAGTAGTATGCTGATTCCCAGAAAGAGATTTCAAGAGTCAGGTCCTGTGGGTGTTTGAAATATCCTTATCATTGTCTGGAGGTTTTCTTACAAATTTCATCATCTTGGTAGCTTTTATCACTAATGGCCAGAGATTGCCAAGTTCCCCTCCCTGGATACTGAGTTTTTGCTTAGGTAAGCAGGAGTGAACTGGTGAGACCCAAGTGTTCCAATATTACTTCTTCTCCCTTTCCTCTTTCTGGGACCATGATTCTGCCAGCAACCTCACATAAAGATGCCCACAGAGGAACTGAGTCTAGAACACAACTGGACTTCAAGCTTTGTGTTTCCTTTACTCTCCACTTTATTTTTATTTTCTCTGCCACTTGTACAGTAAGATCTGGCTTAATTATGAAGAGAGACATCTTTTCCTTCCCTGCCATGACTCTGTTGTTGCTTTAGGCAGCTGAAATCTACTTTCTACCTGTTTTGTTATGGGTACAAATGACCAAGAGTGGGAGTGAGTTATGGAAAGCCATGCCATACTGGGATTTCCCATGACTGACCTCACACGTAAGGGGCTGTGCTTGAAGGCGTAGTTGCATTTTTCTGGCTGTGCTGTTGGTTTCTCCCTTTTTTTGCATGTGTTTATCTTGTTTTGCCTGAAAAGGGTCTTAGACATAATTAACAATAAAAGCTACCCCAGACCACCTAACTTGCAACTTTAATGCTCTTCCTTAAACTTTCAAATAAAGAAGAGGATTACTTCTCAAGAAAAAGAAAGCCCACAGGTTTACTAAAGTAATTTACTTCAGCTTCCCCAATAAGAGTACTTCAAAATTCCTTTTCCCACCCAAAATGCAGAACAGCATCTGGGACTGTGGATGTGTCATGTCTCATGTTCCCTATACAGGGTCATAGGTTCTTAGGTTCATAGAGTAATAGAATGATTTGGGTTGGAAGGGACTTTAAAGGGCATCTCATTCCCACTTTCCTGCCATGCCAAGTTCAGCACGCATTTGAAGCTTCCCCTGTGTTGTGGAAGGCAATGAGTTTACTGCCCATGTTAGCAGAAAATGAACCATCAATGTGATCTTGACCAAAACTGAACTATAAAAGAAAAGAAAATTATCTGTACTCCATTTGTTATTTTTAGACCATGCTCATTTGAGGACTCAAACTGCAGCCTCATTTAAAACTCACTTCAGTCTTCAAAAATGAGAGTCTTGTTATCTATGCCATCTTGTTTTTCACTGGTAACGTGAACCATATCAACCTCATGCTACCAGACTTTAACAAGGGACACAATTTTTCAATAGACAATCTGGGACAGGTCCTTCCAAGTGGAAAGCTTAATAGATATAATTATCAAATTTAGTGACTATCTTGAGAAATTTTCCTATTACAAGATTTTTTTTTGCCTTAGCTTTTTTATTTCCTTGTGCAAATCCTACATAATGATTTAAAGATGGTACCTTAATTGGGGCTTGTTGTACTGGAGAGTTTGTCTGCTTTTTGTAACCATGGAATTTTTTCTAATGCAAGCTAGAATATTAATATAAAATTATATTGACATGGGACAATATTAATATTAGCATATGATATAAAATTAAAAATAGTAATACTATAATTCTCCCTAGCAATCTTATCTAATTACAGTATGATCGAATTCATCAGACACCAATGAAAAAGCACAAAAGACTTCAGAATATTTTTAATCTGCACATTTTTCCACTGGCAGCTAAAATGGGTCATGAAAGTCCTAAAAACAAAGGTTTGTGATTCCCCTCCAATGCTCTGCTTTCTGTATCGGTCATACTTATTAGAGGGATGTCCTCATGCTTACAACACACTTGGTGTGCATACAGAATTTCAATAGCCCTGTCTGTACTGATGAACCCAACAGGGCCAGAAAATGAGTTTGAGCATCCTCCTTTATTACCCATTTTGTGTGCATATGGGCATCATGTTTCTCATAGAGTCATAAATTATCCTGAGTTGGAAGGGACCCACAAAGAACATCAAGTCTAATTCCTGGCCCTTCACAGGACCGCCCCAAGGATCATACCATGTGCCTGAAAGCGTTGTCCAAATGTGTCTGGAATTCTGGCAGGCTTGGGTCTGTGACCACTTCACTGGGCAGCCTGTTCCAGTGCCCAGCCACCCTCTGGGTGAAGAATCTTTCCCTAACAGCCAACCTAAATCTCCCTTGATACAGATTCATTCCATTCCCCTGGGTCCTGTCACTGGTCACCACAGAAAAGAGATCAGTGTCTGCCCCTCCACTTCCCCTCATAAGGAAGCTGTGGGTGTCACAGAGGTCTTCCTTCAGTCTCCTCTTCTCCAGGCTGAACAAGCCAAGTGTCCTCAGCCGCTCCTCATACATCTTCCCTTCTATGCCCTTCACCACCTTCATAGTCCTCTTTTGGATGTTCTCTAATAGCTTTATATCTTTCTTATACTGTGGCACCCAAAACTGCACACAGGACTCAAGATTGAGCCAGACAAGCACAGAGCAGAGCTGGACAATCCCCTCTCTTGCCCAGCTGGCAATGCTGGGCCTGATGCCCCCCAGGACATGCTTGGCCCTCCTGGCTGCCAGGGCATTGCTGACGCATATTCAAATTTCTGTCGGCCAGGACCCTCAGGTCCCTTTCCAAAGCTTTCCAGCCTCTCATTCCCAGTCTGTCCATACATCCAGGATTGCCTCCTTTCCAGGTGCAGAATCCAGTACCTTCCCTTGTTGAAATCCATCCATATGGTTGGTGATTGCCCAGTCCTCTAATTTGTCAAGGTCTCCCTGGAGGGCCTCCCTGCCCTGGAGTGAGTCAGCAGCTTTTCCCAGTTTAGTGTCATCAGCAAATTTACATACTATATCTTAGCATCCTGCATTCAAGTCATTTATGAAGGCGTTGAAGTGCACAGGTCCTGTGGAACCTTACTTGTCACAGGTCTCCAGTCTGACGTCACCCCATTTGCCATAGCCCTTTGCACCTGACTCACCAGTCACTCACCCATCACATGATGTGTTTATCCAGATGTGTGCTGGACATTTTGTCCAGAAGGATACTGTAAAAGACAATATCAAAAGCTTTACTGAAATCTGAAAAGGCTGTGTTGACCACCAGTGGTGGACACAGCACAGGTCAGGGATTATACTCAGGAGCCTGGGCACATGAGCCCACCCTGTTTGTCTGTGCTGGGAGAAAGATGAGGAAAACATGGGTGCTGAGCCGTGCCAGACACCCCACTTACCCTGGAGTGGCTGGGATTGCACCTTGGCCCATTTTATTTATTCCTGCCACACCACTTACTCTGGGGTGGCTGGGATTGTGCCTTGGCCCATTTTATTTACTCCTGCCATGTCGTCCATGGAAGCAAGAGTGCTGTGGAGTTTCTTTGCTTGGGATTTCTGTTATTCAACATCACAAACGTGACATTTCCATTGTGTTTGTGCCTGATGCAGTCACAAAAACTATTTAGGGTTTGGGACTGTGTTGGTCTTTTCTGTTTCCTCCTGCCCTGTTTTCCACACTGCCTGTCTGGTTTTCTTTGTCGGGTACAAGAAGGCTGCATTGGCCAGTTGTGAGATTACACACAGCCCCGTGTTAATGAGAATTCATACTTCACCTCCGGGAATTCCTGAGGAGAGGTACTCAATTTCACAGGAACATGACTGCCTGGTTCCATGCCCGCAATTTCATACAAACTCTTCAGCTCCTTTACCAAACATGGGGGGATGTCCAATTTACTCTTGTAATAGAGTGCCTGAAAGAGTCGTGTGTTTGCTTTTGGTTTTAAAGCCTTTCAGAAATTCTTCTTACTTTAATGATTTGTGGGTTTTGTCCACAGACAATGGATATGGGACTCCATAGGAGGTCTGTAGGCAAAAAAGGATGAACAAGGTTGTTATCTCTCAGGTGCTTGTTTTTTCATGATGTGAAATAGGCAGATTCTCATACCTCCAGCCTAAGAATATTTTATAGCCATTGGTGTTTTCTCCTTTGGTCTATTAGTTTCGGTCTAGAGGTGCTGCTTGAAAATAGCTGATATGGGATTTTTCTTTTTCATTGGGGAGTCATGCATTTTTATTAAAATATTGTAAACTAACACCACTAAAACACGCCACCATTTTCACAGGAAATAATTAAAATTAAATAAATGGAAATATGCAGTTGTAAAGCTGATGTGAGTGAAAAAAAAGTCCCTAGGTGCTCATTGATAAAGAATTTATGTAGGAAACGAGAAATAGGGAGCAGATTGCCTAGACTTTGCAATTTCCAGGATTCTCACGTATTTCCTAGCAATTTTATTGAACCTACAGCACTCATAGCAATAGACAGTGTGTTTCTAGACACTCAATTCTTTGTAAGGTTTTATAGAGGGAATGAAAGGAGTATTCCCTCTGGTAAGAAGGAGTGAAGCTACACATTAGCTATGTAGGGTGCTGGATTTCGTGAAAGACTAAAGGAATATTGTCATGATATATTTATTTCTAATCACATATTTAACTACATATCCAGTCGTATGAGGAAATAATGTAATCCAGAAAAAAGGCTTTATTCACTTACAGCTCTCCTAACTTTAATATATTTTGCTGTTTGAAATGCTTTGAATAGAAATGACATTGAAAAGTACTTGATCTATAAACCCTTCCAAACCAGCTCTTTTTCTTTCATATTAATATTCTCAACCTCTTTCTTGGGGTTGAAAGACTTTCAGCAGATGTCAAAGTGGGATCTCTATCTTTTGGAGTCTCCTTTAGAGCCTGAATGGAGATTCAAAGTCTTCAAGGAGGGAATGAAGAAAACTGGCAGATGAAGAGACACTGGACTTTTCTCTCCTCCCTTGAGCGAGTCACTCCAGGCACTACATTGGCCCACAAAGCCTGCAGACAGGTGATAAGAAAACTGGGGACAGACTGTCTGCTCTCAGCCCCATTTTCGGTCTCAGGGATCAGAACAGGCAAAAATGTCCTGTGACGTGGAAGTCTGACCTTGCTTTTGTTGACACCTGCAGTGCAGACTGACAATGACTGTCACAGGCATTGGAAACAATTACATTCCTCTGGCTGCTCCTGCTTCAACACCAACACCTGCTCCACAGATTAGGAGCCCCCTGATCTACAGAGGAAGAATTTTTGAACATGGTGGAGATTGATGACTTCCATCCAGTGAGAAATTGAAGCACTTTATCATGTAAAGTAAGGGAAAGAGACACAGTAAATAGAAATATCCTCAAATGAGTTAGAAACTTTGTGCCTTACCCTGGTTCAGATGAGTTGAACTGCTGAGGAAGGTTGTAGAGAAATTTTTCAGAGAAGAACGTGTGAGCTTTGATTTGGCTTTTACTTGAGCAAAATTAAATATGCAAACAAAGCAAGTGGGATGTGGGATTATCTGTAGAGCTTTGAAGTGGCAGTTGGAGTGTGTCCATTCTTATGATCCAACATATTCAAAACAATAAAGATAAAAGTAATGCTTTACATGGAACATCATCTGTGCCTTTAGCATATGCAAAGACTTTGACTTGAAAAGTTTTGCACATTTCCATGGTGAATTAATCCTTTTTTTATTTTTTTTGTCAGATTGCCTTTCATTTGAGGAAACAGAGGCTCTTGAAAATGAAAGTACATCTGCACAGTACAGGCTCCCTTTCTCACTGCTTTCATCTCTTATTTTTTAGTTTCTAATTTGTGGCTGAAATCAGCATTTCAGTCCCTGGCTCAGTTTATGATTTTCTGATAAAAGAGAACTTTCAACAGCAAATAAACTGAATACTGGGGAACAAACAGAAAAAAAGACAAGACATATTTAGGGCTGAGCTTGACTGTTTACGTCTGTCAGAAATAGCAGACCTTGCCAATTGCCCCAGTTAGGAATATGTGAAATTGGAACTCAAAGCCTACACCTAAGCCATATTCATTCTGAACAAAAAGTAGAGTAATGAAAAGCAAGTGCAGTATTCCTTTTCTGAAACTGTAGAGTTAAGTTGTTTTTGTGGATTTGGTCTACTTGGTGATAGGATTCCCTACCAGGAGCAAAAATATAGGATATACATTTATAATACATTGATTTGCCCTTACAGAACACATTTATGTGAATATAAACTATACAGTATATAGTTTCATCCTTGAAGAATACATGCATTTCTAATCTGTATGATACCAGGTCCCTGGGCAATTGCAGTCTTACATTGCCAAGTTCAAATTCTAGGTGCTTCAAGGAGCTCAAGTAGAAATTTGAAAATGGAAAAAGTGTTTTGTAATTGTGTTCCATCAGACAGACAATATAAACACAGGAGCTGGGCTGGTTTACATCAGAATGCATTTGGTTATTCACTATACAATGGACTAAATAATCCTATAAATATTTATGAGTAAACCTCAGGGGATTTACTCTTTCTTCCAGCATGTGGAGATTTTATAATGTGCACCATGTTAGTTCAAAGTAAACCCTAATGTTTTGCTTGCTGCTTAATACTTCTAACAGCATGGCTCTGCATCACATATGCCTATTCTCTGGATAGTTACACACAGACAATATTTTGGGGTGTAATTCAGAAGAAACTAGGCTATGACCACCTAATTCTCAAAGCCGATACGTGCAGCATATATTGGAGAGGATGTAAGGTAGGAGCTGCTTTGCACTTTGACCGGAGGCAGCATCAGCTGAGCTCTGTGGATTAGTAGTTTTTAAATGAGTAGTTCAGACTGAGAGATAATCCTAGTGAAAAGTAAAGGAGACAAATAAATTTTAAAAAACCCATAAAAATACATTATTGGTTGGGTTGTTATAGGTACAATTGCTTTAAGAATGCCAGCTGGCAACTTAGTCACCCTTATGGTCTGCAAGGCTGCCCTGTTCCTGAAGTGGATCTTTCATTTCATGTCTGATATTATCACATGGACTATAGTCAAGTCAAATTTATTAGTAATATCTTTCAACTGAGAGTAATTTCAATGCTTCCCTCACTAACCTTACCATGATTCAACTTTATTCAACAAACAGACTGTAATTTACTCTCTTTGTAGAGCAAGACATTTTCTCCCTTCTCACTTTTCTCTTACCTGTCAACTTTAGGACTGTTTTTTTCATTTGTCAGTTGTTCTGAACTGGAGGCTAAGTCATCGATGTTCCTCTTTTGACATTTCTCTCTTCTGCTCATCAATCAACCATGGCACTCTGAACAGTGGACATAGGCAAACATCATTAGCACCAGTTTATGCTGAACCCATGGGAACAGGAAAGTATTTGATGGATAACCTCGATATAGTTCCTGCAATAGTACCCTTAGTACTGATAGCATGCATTTATGCTCATGTTTCATTACTGATGAGAGTTGGCTTTTACAGCACACCTCTCAGCCACGCCAGCTTGTTATGCTGGGGTTCACATCAGGGAGATGTCTGGACTCCTTCTGCATGAATCTGAACTGCAAGAGGAACTCCTGAAGGACATATGAGGCATGAGAGCCTGAAACAGGCATTTGGCTGATGGATCAGACCAAAGCCGGTCTAAAAGTTAAAGGCAAACCAGACCAGAAGAACCTGGTATGTGTGTGGAGCTTGGGTATGAGAATCTCAGGTTCAACTGTTTGACTACGTAGTTCTGTGCCTGTTGGTCTGCACTGCTTATTAGTGTAGGCACATCCCTGGTCATCATCGTCATTAAGGCTGTGTAGCTTTACAAAATATCTTCAACTCTCATATAATTCTACCAAATTTGAAATATTCTGTCTAAAATTTTCTCTAGTATGCTAATGCCTGGAGTTTACTTATCTCAGCTATCAAAACTTTTCTGAGAATGCGACTGAGATAAAATGTTCCACCTTACCGATTAGAAAAGACAAGGAGATCTTTGTTGTAGAGCAGAAGTTTGAAGTCTGCAGAGAGGAAGAGATGGGGGAGATCCTCACTATTTTTGCTCTCTGACTACACAGAAATATGGTGGAATCCTGTTTCAGTTACTTCTCTTAAACAAGTCACGTTCATTCTCTGATTATTCTTTGCTTATTCTTTGACTGTTGTTATTATTAGATTGGAGTAGATTTTAGAAAAAGAAATCTTAACTGAAAGAATGCTCAAGTATTGGAAAAGGACGCCCAGGAAAGTGTTGAAAAAAACCATGTAGATGTGGTGCTTCAGGAGATGGTTTAGTTGTGGGCCTGGCATTGCCAAGGCAGTGGTTGAACTTGATGGTCTTAGAGGCCTTTTCCAACCTTAATGATTCTATGATTTTGTGTTAATTCAGAGCAGGCTTCCTCCCTCAGGGTTGTCTTGCACTGACCCCAGAGGTGAATTGCAAAGGCTCAGCAAATTTTTCATTTGGAGCAGCTCCTCCAGAAGTGATCAAAAGGCATTGCCTCGTGCTTTTGCTGGTAACAGTGAGGAGACAAGGTAAGCAAGGACTCACAGAGAAGGCAGAAAAGTGAAAAATGTATGAAGACGCTTCTAACATCAGGTATGCTCTTCAGAGAAGACATATAAGCTGACTCTAAGCAGTACATTCACAAAGTGTACAAAAGTACACATGCTCTATTTCTTGTACATATTTTGATCCATCCTTCAGAGTTAGTGTTAAGCACCTTTCCATATCGGTACCTGAACTGTCATGCACGCCTAATCTAGCCTGACATTTCTAGGTTAAGTGTTAGCTTCAGTTAGTGTGTCTGAACTCAAGTGAAAGAGCATTACTAATTAAGTACCAATTTTGAAATACCCCAATTCTCTTCACTATTCTTCTATGCATTTGTGTAGACAGTAATTGACACTGGGCTATCTCGTACCGTTCATATTTACGACTAATTGCTGTTTACTCTTTCTCAAGAAAAAAAAAGGATGCAAGAGCTAAGAAGAATTGCTGGTTGCTGCTCTGGTGACATGTACTGCAAAATCTAGGGCAAATTAGACTATCATTCTCTTTTCCTTTGTAGTGTCTTTGGTAACTTTTCTCTCGTCTTTCTGATTCTGTAAAAAATACTTAAGATCTTCAGAAGGTGATGAGCACCTCCCACACTGAACTCTTTGATGTAAATGTGTTGGCTGAGTGATTCTGTTTGTACTTGTCCAGGTAAGCACAATGCTGGTGCTTAGCAAGAAGAAACACCCTCATCTGCCAGTGAGTAAAATAAGACAGTGCTGAAAGAAGGGTGCTCCATACAACAGTGACCAGGCTGCTTGTATGCACCACATGATACTGTAAGGTATTTTTTCCCACTCTTTGCTATTTTCATTTCTGTGGTAAGCAGTTGCTTGGACAATTGCTTGGACAACAAAAAAAGTGATTGGGCTTTCTCTGGTGATATGTATCTGAGAATAAGTAGTCCGTTTAAGAGAGAGTGAGTCATTGCTTTCAGCACTCTGTTTGCCTGATGATGGGCTGCTGTCATGCAGGCACAAGACATGGTCAGGAGTAATCAGAGATTTACCAGATCTTCTTCTGGATAATTTAGTGACAAAAACCCCACATAGTTTAGATACTGAGATAAATTTATTTTAGAAGTTATAATCCTAAATAAATGAGAACACATTGCATTTGTCATTTCCTAATTGGCATTTTGATTTCCTCTGAACATTCGTTCACTCAACTTTTAGTAGTGTCTTGTCTGTGAGTAATGATTTACAACGAGCCAAAGCGAGACACGTGGTACGAAGCAGACAAAAGTGATGCCTGTCACACAGGCTTGTACTGCTGCTTTTTAACTACCAGGCAAAGATTTAAATGAGCAAGGAGCCTTCAAAGAAAGCATCAATCTCAGTAAGCAGTAAAAAACCTACTGTCATTAACACAGTTTCAGCTGAGCAGACATGCTCAAAGCGATGCTGAAGATTTTGAAACTGGGCAAGTACAAAACATCAAAGGAATGCACAGACACTGTGGAAATTCCTCACAGCTTTTTGTTAGGAAGTACATCACAAGGAGAGAGGACAACAGTATTCAGCTAGAGAAGAGAATTTTCTGGTTCTTTTCCACCATTAATATCTATGATTGTGCACTCACAGCCTGTACCTGTTAAATTGGAGAGATTATTTTGAAGGCCCAACTACTAGCAGTAAGTAATTACAAATAATTTTTTCTCACATTCATTTATAAATCTTATGTGAATAGACTGTGATTTTTGTGTTTTTATTACAGAAGGTTATTCAGGAAATGTTCCACATAAATAAATTTTAAGCAATCAGTTGCCTGCACAACTTTTTGGCTGTACAAATTATAATTATTAGCTGGAAATGGGTTTTTCAGCCCTGCCCTTTAAGCCCAGTTCTCTAGTTATATGAACACGACTGTAATAGAGAAGAGGACTATTAAGATCGAATGTCAAAAGCCTTTATTTCCTCAGGAAGCCAAGAGGAAAATATCTTGTGGGGATGGAGATGTGTCAGAACTTCAAATATCCTGTGGGTGAGCTAGGATCTGCTTTCATTGACATGTTTTTCTTTCATAAGTAATTTCTATATCTGGGTGCAATATGTCATCTTCATGAGCATTGTCACACTTGCTTTGAAAACTGCAGGTTTGTCCTTCTTGTTAGGAAGCCCTGGTGGGTCCCAGCCCAGAAGTGAGGTGCAGTGACCATGCCTTCTCACGGGTGCCCCACAATACCTGGCTTTCCAGGCTGCCTGTGTTGGAGGCCCAAAGATAAGAGGAGACTAAATTCGATTGGCGCAGTGTGATATTAACATGGTTACATGAAGGGCTAAAAGAGATGGTTTGTGAGCACTATGGCATCAGCACCATTCTAATTGTCTTTCTGTCCTTCTGAGCACTTAGAATCTTTTCTCTCATCCTGATACCACTTACTGCTCAGAATAGGACAGGCACGGAAAAATACACGAATACCTAGAACTACCCTAAGCAGGCAAAACAGCCATCGCTCAGCACTTGTCTTCTCAACCACTACATAGGGTTTATTGTTTCGGTTCTTGTTCTCCATGCCCAGGGTGAGGGGACTTCATGGGCTTCCCGGGTTAACATTCAAGGAAAAAAAGAGCATTTATGGCAACAGGCAGAACAGAAAAACTAGCAAAGAAGGGAGTTGTCTTGTGGTTGCATGTAAGGACTATACTTTCACCAGGTATGAAGTATTAAAAGATGAGTTGTCCAACTTTTATTTGTAATTTTTTTTGTAGTCTGAAGTGTCCTGTGTGTTGGTTTGCAGGGACGAAAATGAACACCATAGCACCCTGTACTGTCTCTGCATCTAGCACAGAGCCCACCCTGCTAGGCCCAGCCACGCTGCTCTCCTCATCTTGCTGCCATTTTTGGTACCTTCCTCTTCTGTATTAGCTTTGGAGTTAATAGCGACAACAACCCCGGCCCTGTTTTCTTGTTGCCTTTCTGCTAAGAGCTCTTTGGTGCCTTTTTTGAAAGACGCCTCCAAAGAAACAACAACTTTGAGAAATGCACAAGGGATTATGTGTTTTGCTTGGAACATTTTCACCACTGCTATCAACCAACCCATCAGTAGGTTGTGGAGATGTATAGGCACTTATTAGCACCTACAGCCTAGGAGGAATTCCTTAGTTCTTCCCTCCTGTTATCACACACCATATACACCTTTTGCTTTTAGCTTCCTAACACACTTTATGCATTTCACAAAAAGACGTGTGTGTGAAAATGTTGTTCAAGCTCCCAGAACTCTAGAAAGCCTTTGGAATATGTATTTATGAAATATCCAAGAGAAAGCAATGAATGGACATTGACTTATTATCTTCTTTGTATCTTTTTCCTGTCAGAAACTAGTCTATGGGGTTAATTTACAGCAGACTTAGCTGCTGGGGAAAATAGGTACTTAAACAACTGACCTTGACATGTGGACATGGAAACAAAAATCTGGTGTCAGTTTATCCTTTTTTAGTCTGCAATGTTTATGAGTATGGTTCAGTACTACATATGTTTGCTGGAAAAAAAAATTACTGCTGCTAACAATGCTTCCTTTGGTAATTTGTTTATTTAGCAGATAATATTTGTTAAATAAGACATTACTGAATAAGTGAAAAATGTTCTATGGTATTTCAAAGAGATCACTGGGTCTTGCTTTCTCACTGAGGCAAGATCAAGTGATGTTTGCCATCCTTTATAGTTGTTCATACAATCTGTTCTGCAAAGTCTGGCTATACCAGCATTTCCAGTCTTCCTAGTTAAAAATTCATATAGATAGAAAGTTTTCTAACCTAAATTTTCTTTACTAAAAATGAAGAACATTTTCCTTCCACTTTTTCATTCAATGGACAAGGGAAAAATTTCTTAGATTTCTCTCTAAATTTTTTTTTCACATATTTAAAACTACTATTATATATACACCAGAGTCTTGTCTTCTCCAGGTTAGCTGTACTCATTCGTCCAGTTGTGACTTTCAGTCACTATTGCTAAGCCTGTGAGGATTGCCATTGTGCTCTGGGTTCTCTACAATATTTCCTGAGGTGTGGTGCTCAGCAGAGAACGTGGTAGACTTCAACCACTGATGTCATACTTGCACTACATTCCCAAAATGTATCATTTAAAAATTTCACCCATTATATGGTGAGTTGAGCTGAGCCTCATTTATATCATTGGTAAAGTGACCTTCCTTCTTCATGGGTTGCTTCTGCTCTTATGGTGTGACTGCAGAGCCTCCCTGAGTCTGGCCCTCTTCTGTCTTCCCAGTCCAACCTTTGGTCACATTTCTCTGCTGGCACCTGTGAAACTTTTACCCAGGCCCCTACAAAGGTTGTACAAAACACAGAAAACAGGTATCAGCCCAAAGGTTGTAGCTGGTAAGAACAAGCAGGGTTCCAGATACATGATTCCTTCCTCATGTCTAGTAGCTGATTTGATAACAGGTGTTAACTTGTTATCTCGTGTATATTATTTTACTAATGAGGTAATTGCTAAAAGTCATTTTCTCCATTCAGAGACTCCTTAATATGAAAGAAGTATTGTGTAGCAATCCTAGGAAATGCCATTTCCCCATATTTTACATAGCAACCAGAGGCAAAATGATTTTTCAACTATTTTTGCTGTGAATGAAACATGCAGAAGGTATAGATTCTCTCTTAGGGAGGTCATTGTGGGAATACGAACAGTTGCGAGCCAATGAGAGATATGTTAATGCTATCACCTTAGTCATCCCTGAGTAAATATTTGTGTGAAATGTGTTATGCACTGCCTAATGGAGCCTGAAATTACCCTGTGGATTAGAAGCAGGAATATTCCCTCTTCAGGCAGACCATGGTTTCCCTCCTACCTTGTGCCCTCACTCCGCAAGGCCACGCTTTTCCAGCTGAGGAGCAGCCGAGTGCAGAGAGAGCCCAGTAACATCCCTGAAGGAGCTGTACAGCAAATACATCACCAGATGTGCACAGAGACAACAAGGTCTCTCCCACGGGCATCTCTTGTGGGCTTTTCTTCCCCAGCAAGGCACTGCCAGGGTCACCCCTTCCCAGTGCTGCGTTGTGCAGCCAGTATTGTGTTAATAAGTGGTTTAGTCCTACGACCTCTCTCTGGTGTTGACATACACTTGTCACACAGTATGTCAACATGCTCACTGTGTTAGTCACAGGTCAGTGTCCTCCCTGGCTCACTGCTGAGTTACAGGTAGTTGCAAGAAAGGTAGACACTAAAAGAAAAGCCAAGTAATGGTAGGGTTAATAGCGAACAAAGGCAGGATGTGAGTCAGAGGCACAGGACTCACAGATGTGTTTCATGCAGGCTGTCAATCTGATTTGAAGTAATTGAGGTTCCTTTTGAAGACAAGTGCTTGAGAGAAATATCAAATGAAATAAAAAGCTCTGAGCAGCTTCCAGGCTGCTGAAAACTTGCAGCTTGCTCCAGCAGCCTTGCAAAGCAGCAACAGAGAGAGCTGTGAGCAAGTTAAGGAAATCAAGTCAAGCTGGCTGTTCCTGATATGAGAGTCAAGCATAATGTCAGGGCTGCAGTACCACTGATCAGCTGAGCACAAAGCTGTGCTGATCTTATTGCCTGGAGGACTGGTCACCTTCCTAAGGGAGCTCTTTGAGCCAAGGAGCACTTGCCTTGCCTTGGTTGCCTTCAGTCCTATGTCCCCTTGATTAAGCTGTTAGTGAAAGGGAGATGAAAGCACGGGCACAGCTGGCAGGGCCTTTAATTGTCCATATTAGGATGAGGCACTGCTGTGTGTGGTGGCAGGCAATTAAAATCAGCTCGATTCAGAAAACGTGAACGAGCTTCCCAACCACTGCTTTTGCAATCAAGCTTCCTCACCATTATAACACCGTGCTAATGAGTGCTTCACAGGATTGAGCATGGAACACCTTGTATAATTTAATAGGCATCATAAAAACACCTAATTGAGCACCCACATGCTTCAAATGAACCTGTGGACCAGTGTCTGAGGAAGACCTGCAAGTGGAAATGAGCCCGGGAAGTGATCCCAGTTTGAATTTGTCTCATTATATTGGTGCTATCTGGAAGTGTGATTCACATGCATGCAGGCACTTTTTTTTTTACATTTATGGTCTTTTCTGCCTTATTACCTTTTTGTAAAATGCTTTTACAAGCAGGAAAAGTGAGAGGGACATTGCACTTTGCTGACCTGTGTCTTAGCTTGTTATGTTCAAACTACTCACTGGGTTACAGAACCTGCATGTACTGCAAGCTAATATATGTCTCCAGCAAAGAAAAAGCGATGTAAATAAATGAAGGGTTTCATAAGACACTAATTTAATTGCAACCTTACATTAATAAATATTGTCCTCCTCAGGAAAGCAAACTTCTGCAGGAATATTTTTGCAGGTATTATGAAGTGCCACCCTTTCTCAGGGTTTGTTTCAATGCTTAATCTAGTTGGCTTCATGGACCAACTGCATTCTACTCCCAAAGTATTTGAAGAAAAAGTTCATATAAATCTAAATGGTTTATATAAATAAGAACATATGTTCTCAAAAATTCTAGTGTTTCCTTCTGTCTGTGTTTTGGTTTTGTGGTTGAATTACATAGATATGAGCCCTTAGAAGAGCAATGCATAAAAAATATTATTATAGTAGTAAAATATAAGTACATAAATATTATATATAGTATTGATATATTCATAAATATACGCATTTGTACAATTACATCAGGATTCTAAGCTTGTGGAAAGATAGTTAAAAGTGATCATTTTCTTAAAATAATTTCAAACTGTGCTTTGCTACAACACTTTAAATATTTGTTTTGCTCCAGGGCATAATGTGGCTTTGTTGGCCAACTTGTCCTCCTGTTTCTGGCTAAAATATCAAGTTTTAGAATTATTATGACCTGTAGTTTGCTTGTCGAGTAAAATAAAACGGAGAAAAAACCCTTACATTTATAATATCTTTTAGGCACTCTTATTTTCAAAATAATCTTTAAGCATCTTAGTTGATTAATATGCTATTTAAATGATAAATAGTTTAAAGATTATTAGGTTTCTTTAGCTTACTTTTCGATGAGAACTTTTCAAAGGTCATTTTGATAAATTGCTTTCAGGGGAAAAAATATATGCTGAAAATGCGATTTCCTATTTAGCATAAGTTAAAAGACTTTTTTATTGTGCATAGTTTGGTTTGAATAATCACCAGATGTATTTTGAAAGACCTATGTTTTCCATATTGAATCAAGATACACTGTATAGTTGGACCAGCAAGCAGCATATGCTGCTAAATTTGCAAATTTCATAAACTTGTGATATACATGCTTTAAAAAAATGTTCTTTGCTTTGGTCAGTTTGATAGAAACTCACATTAATTTCACCTTTTTTTTTTTTTTTTTTTGGTGAAGAGACTGACTAAAACACCCCTGAATCACAGGGATAAAGATACCCCTAAGCATTGAGCATTTCTGCATTCTCAAAAACACTGCTATTTCCATAAAACATCTTTTCTGTGAGATCGTTCAAGTTTTTCTTACAAGACTTCTTTTTTCAAGTTGAGTATCTTTGTTGGAGTCACAACAATCAAAAAAAAAGTATCAAACTCAAAATGTGGTGGCCTCAAATCTATCAGATTTTGATTTAGAAAAACCTTTGAAGTGACCCTTGCTTCTGGCTTTTTTAGGGGTAGGTCTCTGATCAGCTAATTAGCTTGCCTCAGAAGTCAGTATCACTAACAAAATCTCCAGAAGGAGTCTAGGACGAAACTGAAATTCCTGCTCTTTTCATTGGTAATCCACATTTATTTCTTGAAGATATCAAGCAATTTGTTTTCATAAATTTATCCATGACACAGGCATTTATATATCTTACCTGCATTTCAAAGAGCACATTCAATTTTTGCCACTAAAATTAAATTCTGCATAATCTCAATATTAATCAGACTCTTTTTTTCTTGGGCAGCTTTTCTAACTGGACCAGCTTTGCCTAGTTGACATGTTCTTTGACAAGAAAAAGAAACAACACTAAAGACCTGGGGCACTACCTGCAAATGCCTGCTGAGTTACTTTAATGAACCCAAGGCACTGTTCTTTGGTCTAACACCTGGTTAAAACCATCTGACATTTTGTTCTGGTCATGGCTATAAATTGTAGCAAATCTCTCAGTGTTAGGAAAGAAAAATGCTTGGGGAAAGCAGAGAACCCAGTGTCTTTTCTATCCTTGAGAAAGAGTCAGCAGAGGAAACTGGGACTGTCAGGAAATACTAGGCAACCCTCATTTCTCTGCATGACCTCACAGATTTTCACATTGAAAATGGTGAATCTGAGCAATTTTTCACCCTGTGTCCTGCCCTGAGTAGAGGCCGGGTTGGCTCTGACCTCCTGCCCTCTTTCTGTCACTGCTCTTACAAGAGAAGGTAAAAATTAACAGTCCATTTAAATGACAGATGCAAAAATAACAGTTCTTCTGTTCAACATCCATACAGGGTAGAAGAAGTCTCAAAGCAAATCCATTTTTACACTATGGTTATAATATTTCCGATTGTTTAATGTACAGGGAAAACTGATTCTCATTCCATCTATCACAAATTTTTTGAGATTCTTTCATCATTTTCAAGTATTTTTACTTACATATGTGCACACAAAATATTCTGATATCCTCTCCAAATTAACACACTGGAACCAGAAAAAGATGCTACAGCTGTAAGAAGTGCAAAACATGAGCACTTGCTCAGGACACACTGAAATGCAGAAAGTCTAAAAAAATGCAATCAATTCTATCGTAATATATTTGAACAAAATTCTAGTTTTTCCTTCTTCAATTTTGTACCTCCTGAAATAACTTTATTTATGTGTCAGCACTACATCTAAACAATGAATTATCACCAGCAGCTCAAGATGAAAATTAAAGGAAACTAAAGTGGGTTTATCTGCCAAATTTAAATATGTGTTAAGTTCGGCTTTTTCTTATTAAGTAGCTTTATTTTAAAGGTGTCCTGGAGAAATTCTTGTTATTATGCCAAACTAAGATTTTTATGTAAGTCATAAATGTAGGCATAGAGACAAAAATTCGGGAGTTAAGTGTTATATTCCCATTTCTCGAGTCTTGGTTGGGCTTTTTTCATGAATTTTATCTTTCCATGTATGAAAACTCCATTTCCTACATTCATCTTTTTTTTCTTTTCCTCAAATATTCTCTCTGTTGACAGTTTCTAATACTGAGATGGAAGATTCTAGACATGGTTTTGTCAGTGCTCTGTAGAAAGTGGCTCTTGGTGTCCTTGCCCACATTGTTTATGGGTATCCAGCACAAAATCATCCTGGCCTCCTTTGTTTCCCAGCAGAGATTCACAACCAGTTTACAGCCTGAATATCCCTTTAGTCTCTCCTAGGATTATTGCTTTCCAGGTATTTCCATCAAAAAAAAGTTACGGTTTAGATTGCTATTTTCAGAATGTGCTGGCCTGCTTTTTTTTGCCACTTGAAGCTCAAGCTCCTGATCCTGCTCCTATTGCCATCTTATTCCTTGTTATTCCCTTTTCTCTGGTTGTAGCTTTTCCTAGTTTAGCATAACGTGAGTAATTTGGGTAACTATGACTCTGTTTTTCTACACCACCACGAAATCTGTCTTTCCCCTGAAAAAACATTAACTGCTGAGTGGACTCGGTGTTTGCTATTCTGGAGAGTCCTCTGAGCCTTACTCCCAATTTACTGCCTGTTTTTGGACCAACAGAGTAAAACTAAAATCATAACTTCACTTAAGAATAGTACATTTCTTTTTATAAATAGGTCTAGGGTTTGGAGGTTGAGTAATTGAATTTCTCAGCATGCAAAAATACTCTTTTTTATAACTTTCTAGGGCTGTTTAGTGGGGTGAAGCAAGGTCAATTTACTCATAGTGCAACTAATTTATGGAATTGTGTCATACATATGGATTCATTCTGCTGCTAGTTGGGAAGAGTGAATTAAATTAGCTAATGCACATATACATTTGTTTTAATAATACATTTATTACATGCGTTCACCTTGCAGTATGTATTTTAATTTGCAATATCAAACACATTTTGAATAGAAGTTTTTCATTTAGACAATATCTATTAATGATATTTTGGTGCACAAAGACCTATAAATAATATTATAGGCAGTAGTAATATGTTGTTCAAATATTAATGAAAACATATTAATTTAATTCCTAACCTTGCTCAATTAATCATAAATGGCGTAATACTAACAGACTCCCAAGGATAAAGCCTGCAAAGATACTGCCAGTAAATGAAGATGAGTATATGCCATTTGTTTAACTGCATAACTGAAAGTTCCCTCTGGACCAGAGAGAATAAAGGTCTAATTTTCTGCCACTAAAAGTCATTTTCTCTTCACAGAGAGCTGAAGGATCTACTATTCTCTATTCACCACTGCTGCTGCAAGACTTTGTTAATATCTATTTTCTGAGAAGTGCCAGCTAAGAGTGAAAGGCTTAGGCTGTGTTAGAGATGCTGTGAGGAGCATTGCTTTGTTAGAAAGGCTATGAGGAGCATTGCTTAAGGAATTAACATGCATTTTTAATGAGCGTGGCCTCTCTGCACTCTTGTGTACGTCCTGTGACAGATTACTCATTCCATGCGTTGCCTTCCAGATACTGCCCTCCACTTTTGTTGCTATAAATAGCTGTAAGTTCATTTCTGAAAGAAGAGGTCCAAGATGACTAAAAAAAAGAGGATGATTTCTAGTTCTGATAAAACACAAAGAAAAAATAAAGCTGTAGCTATGTTGCAGTTTTAGATAACAGTGGAGGAGAACAGAGGAATTTAGAACAGTTATAAGGGGAGAAGTAAGAAGATTAGTTTGTGTGCAAGAATACTGATATGAACATAAAAGGAAGGAAAAGGAAGCTAATCAAAATCAACTATAATATTTTATATCGAAGTAACTAAGATAATACAGTAGCTGAAAAAAAAAGGAATATGAAAGTACTTTCTGCAGAAGAGGTGCAGAAGTTTTGCTTTTGGAAGTGTCAGCATACCTGAAAACAGGGAGGGGAAGAGAGAAAGGAGAAAGACATAAAATTATGTGATCAGGGAGTCACACCATGGATGAAGAGATGTGTTTGAGAGCCGTGACTGTGGATAGCATATGAGAGACTATAGGACCATGAGAACACTGAGTGGAGAAGAAGGGGGTAACAGGATGGGTAACACTGAGACACTGAATTTGGCACAAACATGCAGCTGACGTCATGATTGCAAGGTTTGAGATGTAAGAAGTTACAGAGGATGGAGCAGAGAGCATGTGGCTAATTTTTTTTTTAGAGAAAGTAAAATAGTTAACCTGATGAGAGAAAAAGGAACTATATGGGACAAAGAAAAGAATGTGTGTCCTATCTCTCTCCTTCAGCCTCAATGGAATAACCCATTTTATCAGCAAACTATAGAGAAAAGTAGAAGGATTGCAGCAGTAGGATATGCAAAGCCTCTTTGACAAGGATAGGGCTGAAAAGTGGTACAAAGCAGTAGCCTGTGATGTTTAGAGTTCCCACTAAGGACAGGAAGTGCAATACTCATTTTATTGTAACCAGCAGTGTCTATGCTGTTTCTCTTGACAGCCCCTCTTTAATTTTCTTGAATTTCAGTTGAGTAATAAGCTAAATGTTTTTGGTTCTCCACAATGTATGTGGGAAGAGTCACGACAGCTTTTAGGTTCTACTTCTTTGCCCTGTGATATCTTGGTTCAGGAATGCATTTAGGTTTAAAGACTATTTTCAGAGTAAGGAGGTCTCCTGGCTCTGAAGAATAATGTTTTATCTCCTCTTTAGCAATACATCACCGTGGCAATTTTCATTCAGACGTTTAGACAGAAAGTGCATCCCAGAGCTCCCTCAAGAGTTTAGTAATCCAGGACTGCAGAGAAAGTAACAAAGAAGAAGAAGGTGCACTTTTTTATAAAATCTCTGGGGATATGTTAGGCATGCTCAGACTCATATTTTATTGAAATTAAGTCTGATCACTCTGATGTGAAGCAATGGAAGGTGTGAGATGGGATTGAGGAGCTGAAGACTCTGTCCTAGAAATCTCCACTCATGTAAATAATCCTTAATTATGTTCATAGTCTTGAATTATGTGGTTCTAGTTGCCAGAGAAATGTTCATGGGGTTTAAAAACAAAATGAGGGTTAGTTTAAAATTGTTTCTGGGCAAATAAATTTACCAGTATATATAGGGAGAGTAGACCAGCTGATAGACCTGAAGCTGATTCATGATGAGTACTTTTATATTTTTATCCTTAACATGCTTTCAATTTCATGTGGATTTTTAAATGGAAAGCCCACAATGAACGAGTTTCTTAGGAATAGCAAGAACATACTGGATGCAAAACTACTGAATGCAAAACTACTGAATACAGTTATCATAGTCTCATTAGAAATTATCAGTTAGGATTCAGGAATATTTCATTTAACTAGGCTCAATATTAATGGCAGTCTACATCCACTGATGTAAATTATTAGCAACTTCAGATGCCCCTGATAAAAATTGGCAGGCTAGACTCTTGCTAAAAGCCTAAGAGTTGGATTCCAGAGGTAGGCATAGGACAGCTGCAAAATGAGTTAAATCACATAAAAAGAGAATGAGGATGCAGAAAAATGGAAATCACTTTGTCTTTTCAGTGGGTCATTTTGAATCCCTTTCTTTTCTCTCATTACTTGATAGTGGCTATGAAAAAACTGGCCCATTTTTATTACATACATATTTAAAGGACGTGGTTTTGAAAGATCAGTCTGTACTTTTGTCTGTGTGGTTTCATGCACGTGTCTAATTGGAGAAATTTTTTTCCTACTTAAAAAGTGATATGTTCAGAATCAAAACAGGATTGATTTTCTTTTCAACACAGGGTTTACTTATTCAAATGTGGTCAATCAATATAAATGTATTTTAGCACAACAAAAGCAAAAAGCAGAGACATGGAGAACCATATAAATGCATATATTAGGAGGGCCAGGAGCTGACAGAAAAATCCTCTAAAATTAGTTTTGTGTGAGTGTTACTTTTATTCCACTGTAGGTGTATTATTCTGTTCATGCTAGATAGTAACTCAAGAAGAAATATGTTCATAAAGTAAACTTGAAGGAAAACAGATCGGGAACAGGTGCCTGAAAATTGCAAAGCCATTATCATATTGAGAGCCATGACTATAGTAAATGGTCCAACAGCCACAGCTGAAGAAATAGAAACACTGAAGCTGTTTAAACAAAAATTAAATGACATTGTGAGGAAGTGAAGGATGCTGAAGTCCACTGCTAGCAGACGAAGCAAGTATTGCAAGTACTAATTGTTTGTGTTCAGCCCTTCTCCTTTAGTATATCAACATAATTAGACTCTAAGTTGTTCAATTCCAAAAAAAGGGGAATGGATAAAGTTGAGAGTTTGAATGAACATTTGAAAATATTCAGTGGGCTCCCTAGCAGCCCATACTTTCTGCTTACCATAATAACGGATGTAACATGCCTCTTGCTGATTTCAGGAAACTTTGTCTCAGCTTTCCAGTGTGAGAGGGTACTAGAGCCTCCCTGTTACATGTGTTAGACATCTGCAAAGTAAACACAGGAAATGACAGGGTAAGGTGATGATGGCTCGTGACACTCCAGTAATGCACACTGGAAATACCGCTCTTCTAATGTTCCTGGACACCTGGTCAGGCCTTTGCTCTCTGGAGGTCCCGCAGATGAATTGCAGCCTGTTCCTCCTTGCACCACTGCTAATGGTTTGATTTCAAAGCAATCAATCATTTAATTATTAATAAGAATTAAACATCAGGAATGACAGTTTTGTGCAGCATAGTTCACTCACAGAAGCCAAGAGTAAATGGCAGCAACCATACATGTGTGTGGTTCATTAAGTATCAAGGCTTAATGAAACCCTGGGGAAATATTTTTATTGTAAATCAGTGATTAAAAATACTGGGCTGAATTTTCCAAAAGAAAGAATGGAAGCGTTTTACTACTTTTTAAAATTATATGGCAAAAATGAATGTTTTTATATGATATCCAGGTACTATGGGTAATGGCCAAATTTTGATCTTTTCAGAAATCAGATGCATTTGAGGATACAGGACAGTCCAAATCAAGGTGTATTTTAGTACTAAAAATGGCATTTTAAAAACAAAATTCTTATATGTGCTCTTTGTTCTACTTTTCTCATATAGTGCTCTCACTATCTCCTTTTTTAGTCAACTATGAGAAGAACGTGATCTCCTTGTTATAAACTGTCAGTCTCTCATTACATGCTGGTGTCCATATTTTCTCTCATGAAAAATGCATGGCTCTATGACTCTTTGTGTACTCATTTATTTATGGTGCAGGGAAGCTTGTATTCCCCAGGCCATAACAGTTCCCTCTTTGATTCACCACTGGGCGTCCTTCTGGAGCACCACAGTCAGGGTTTCCTGATGTTAGTTTTGGTTTGGTTAGGTTAGGTTAGGTTAGGTTTGGTTTGGTTTGGTTTGGTTTGGTTTGGTTTGGTTTGGTTTGGTTTGGTTTGGTTTGGTTTGGTTTGGTTTGGTTTGGTTTGGTTTGGTTTGGTTTGGTTTGGTTTTTTAAGCAATGAACCTGAAGGAGAGAGGTTAAAGGGGAGGAAAGAGACATTCTGTTTGTCTTCTCTAACATCTCCTCTTTTCATTTTTCTTTGGCCAGCTTTCACTGCTAAAAGTCTATGCAGTGACTCCTCACCTTTTTCCAAGAACACTGGTTGTTCAAGAAGAGAGTACTCTGTACCCTTGTGCTCTTCTCTGTCTTTTATTGTGCTTGAGCTTCTGACACTTATTTCCAAGTGTTCTTACGATACCATTCTGTCTCAAAACATTTTCCTGGCCAGTTTTCTTTTCTCTCCTGTATACTTCCAAGATTTTTGCTTGGCTGTATAAAGAAGTGCCAGCATCTAATTAAAAGATACTGCATGTCCATCAGAAGACTGAATATTGCCTCTGGCTACCAGGGTACTAAAGAAACATCTATCTGTGATTTTTTGGGATCAGTCCAGGTTGCTGGCTTTCTAAACCACTGCTGGTAACTCGGTAAGTGAGACAGTTAATGAAAATAGCAATTATCCTTTACTATGTTTTTCAGGACTATATGGCAAACCAATTCCTACTCTAAAGCATCAATTCTGCATTAGGATGAGTTCTTTTTTTGTGTGCCAGGCAATACATTTTGTGCCCTTGGCAAAGATAGTGTCTTTGCTGCTGAGAGAACTGCAAATAATACTACATCTCAGAAGGAAAAAAGCTATGTCAAAAGGAGAATATGGCTTAATTCTCACTTCACACATACATCGCTGTATTTCTAATGCTGTTAACTGAGCAATCTTTGATTTATGTTAAGCAAGATTAAAACCAAGTCCTATATATATCGAATGTTGGCTTTACGTATATTTTTTTTATTTGTACAGAAATGAACAGCCAAAGAATTCAATTACTGTGATGTTTTCATCTGAGATAGAGGCAATTCTCTTTGTAGTAGCTGGTACAGTGCTGTGTTTTGGATGCAGTATGAGAATAGTGTTGGTAACACATTGATGTTTAGTTGTTGCTAAGCAGTGTTTACCCTAAGTCAAGGGCTTTTCAGGTTCTCATCCTCTGCCACTGAGCAGGTGCACAAGAAGCTGGGAGGGACCACAGCATACAGCTGACCTGAACTGGTTAAAGGGCTATTCCATACCTTAGAGCATCATACTCAGCATATAAACTGGGGGAGTTGGGCAGGAGCCACCAATCCCTGCTCAGGGATGGGCTGGGCATCAGTCAGCAGGTAGCAAGGATTTGTATTGGGCATCACTTCTTTCTTTCAGGTTTTATTCCTCTCTCTCTCCTTTTCATTACTATTATTAACTTTATTACTATCATTAGTATTATTAGTATTACATTAGTGATATTTTTATATCACTACTGTTATTAATTTTATTGCTATCATTAGTATAATTAGTAGTATTATATTTTGCTTCAGTTATTAACACATTCTTATCTCAGCCAATGAGGTTTTCTTTTTTTTTTTTTTCCCATTCTCCTCCCCACCAGGGAAGAGCAGGGAGTGAGCAAGCAGCTGCATGGTACTTAGCTGCTGGCTGCAGTTAAACCAAGACAATTACTTAGCTATAAAGCTTGTTTTGGCTAAATTAGGGGTGTATATAACTAGCAAACCAATGTAATTTGTTTTCTTTGTAGGCAGATAATAATTTCCTTTCCTAAAACCATGTTTGCCTTATTTTCTGTAAGTCTGAAATATTGGTAACATATATTTTAGTAAGTATACATGAAACTGATATTACGTCGATTGAAAGTGAAAAATGCAAGTGACTTATTTCATGGTCTAGCTGATTAACAATCTCATCTGAAATATGTTACTGAAATCTGATTTTATAGATAACTCCTATCACCATCCATACAGCCTATTTTATTATATTTGTCTTGGGCAAAAGTGTAATAGATGTATTTACTAGTTCTAAGACTATCCATACCTTTACAGCCTTGTAAAGAGTAAATCTGGAACTTGAGAAATTTTGAGCTTTCTTTCATTTGCTATTAACAATAGAAGAATATGTAAATGAGTGAAGGAATAAAGCAGGATCGATTTGCAAAGACGCGATATAAAGAAGCTGATATAAAAGGTCTTTTATCTAGTGTAATGCAGCGCTTCTGAAACAAATTGAGCCTTTTAGTCACCATATGGCACTTTTAGAGCTCTATTATTGTCCTTATATCCTAGACCTGTGCTCTAACCAACTGAATTTCCCCTCACACAGTGCCTTATTTACTTCATTATGTGCCATTCACATTTGCCATTTGACCACTGATTCTGATTGGAAGGAAGAAAATGAATCTTCCCATAAGAATGAATGAGGATGTTAGTGGAGACAAGAGCTGTAAAACTAAGCAGCTGTCTCCTGCTTTTCTTTATTGACTAAAAAAAACCAAAAAACCAAGAAAACCAAAACCAAACTGCTTTCGTCCTGCAGATAAAACTAGGAGCAAGGTATGCTCCCTTGCGGAGAGGTACAATATCCATTCTAAACATACACCACATGAGATACTAAATTGTTACAGTTGAGTCACCATCCCTGGAGGTATCTACAAGACGTGTAGATGTGGCACTCAGGGACATGGTTTAGTGATGGACTTGGCCGTGCTAGGTTAATGGTTGGACTCAATGCCCTTAGAGATCTTTTCCAACCTAAGCAATACTATGATTCTATAGGTTTAAACATAAATCTACTGGATTAAAAGTAGTCACTATAACTATCATGATACAAATACTTTATAAAACGCGTTTAGAGAGTTAAAGAACATGGAGGAAAAATAGAGCCTGATCTGGGGAACTCTGAAATAAATGTGACTGTTCCCTTCTACTTGATAATAGACTCTCAATCAAATCTATAAAGACATGAGTTATGAAGGCATTTTCATTTTCTGAATAACTGTTGGAAAATTAACACAATCATTTATTTCCAGGGAAAGTTTCTCACTCATTCAAAGTAATGATGAAAGAGCATCAGACAAAAATGTGATTTTAATCCATATTTTAGTAGAGGAAAAGAGAGAGGGGGGAAAGCCTGAAGGTTGAAGACTATCTGAAGTCATAGGTCATTTATTTGAAAAGAAAGCTCTGGTAAGTTAAAGAGGCAACATTTCCTTTATGTAAGGACTTCCAGAGGCTCTGTGTGCTTTTGGAAAGTTATCAATTCAAAAGATATTTAGGTTTCTGTATCCTGTAGATTAATCTGTCAACAGAGTAATAATGAATATGAAAAGAAATGGGGGAGAAAATGGTTCTATTTCATTGGTAAATATGGTATGGATTTGACAAAGAAAAAAAAAAGGATCAAAATCCATCCAAAGCTTCAATTCAGTTAATGTTTCCCATGAAGAAACAGTGTGATGGGGTCATGACTAACAGAAACAAACAAGGAATGAAAATACAAGATGAGTGTTCTGCATGGCTGATCACTGCTTGTGCTGTGCTGATGGAGACCCTCAACCTTCACACACCAGGAGGGTTTTCCAAGTGGGAGCAGTCCCTCCAGGTCCAGCTTTCAGAGAGGGAAAGCCAATTTTGGAGAGTTCTGACCTGGCGTGGTTCAACTCCGTCTCTTTATTGATGGAAATTCTTGTGCTGGCACACTTTAAATAGTCTTCTTTGCTGTTTATTAAAGATTTTTTTTTCCACTTGTTTCAAAAGATCAGAAATCTCAAAAGATTGGATATTAGGAAAAATTTATTCCTCAAAAAGGGTTGTCAAGCATTGGAACAGGCTGCCCAGGGAAACGCTTGTGTCACCATTCCTGGAGGTATTTAAAAGGCATGTAGATGTGGTGCTTAGGACATAGTTTAGTGGTGGACTTGAAAGTGCTGGGTGAGTGGTTGGACTTGGCCTTAAATGTCTTTACCCTTATCTTTACCTTTATCTTAAAGGTCTTTACCAACCTAAACTGTTCTGTGACTGTGTATTTCTGCCATCAGTCTTTCAGCCTGTGTGCACAAAGGTGAGAGAAGAGCAGCAGGTCATGCCACAGGCAAACAGGAAGACAACAAGGAGGGTTCGAGGATTCAGGGTGAGGAGTTCACCTTGCTGGTGGTGGAGGTGGCTGGGAAACTTCAGCCTCCATAGGTAAATGCTCTGGGTGCTGAAAAGCAAAATGTTTAGCTTTTTTCCATATAAATGAAGACAACTGAAGCCTTTAAATCACTCCTCTTGTTCTCTTGTCAGATAAAAGAAACAGAAGCTATTAACAAGAAAATGTGAGCTAGCTACTTCTGAAGATGGGAAATTATTTTTAGAAATCACTTTTGTTAGCAAAACAAGAAGGAGGAATCTGAGAGAAATTAAGAGTGTGGATGAAAACCTGGCCCTGGTGCAATGAATCTCAAAATTCCCACTGAAGTTTAAATAAGAAAGGAAGTTTTTTTCTGTACAGATTTATAACATATAAAAAATATATTCTGCAATTACTATTTAAAAATCAAAAATGCTGAGAGTTTAAGTGATAAGTGTAGTTTAGATTAAGTACTGACAACACCTAATGAGAAGGAAATAGCACATCAGTCTCCAATAAATTTTCAGGTACCATTTCCTTTCAACAGCAATAATAACCATAATAATGATAAAGGGAGAGAAGCTCTTCAGTCAGTACATCTGTCTGCTGCCGGGAGCACGGCAAGCAGCACAGAACACCATATTCTGCTCACTTTCATATTAATTCTGCCTTCTCACAGTGTGTCTTGTGTTATTCCCATCCCAAAAGTGTTCTTTCCCTTTTGTACCTGTTCCTTGGCTGTTAGTCCTCCTTTCCTGACCAACTTCAATGGGGCCACACAAAATCTGAAAGGCAGCTTTGGCACCCTATCAACTAGAGAGGTTTTTCAGCAGAGCAGGCAATGTCTATTGCAAGGACATAAGATTTTACAAAATACATATAAATTTTCTTAAATATATAATTATTTACTGATTTTGACCACCATGTCAAAATACTATATTTAATAGCATCTGTCAAAAACTCTAGACGAAGATGAGTTTCCAATCTAAATCAGCTTTGAAATACAAAACAAACAAAAAATTAAACAAAACAAAAAAGTGCAAAATAATTGGGGCAAGTGCCCTGAGATCCTCTCAGACTATTTGACCTGCTGGATTCCTAAACATGAAGCTTGAAGACTTTGTTCTGGATTTCCATGGCTAAGTTTGCATGTGAAATGCCATATTGTTTCGCTCTGTTGTAGTGAAGCTGTGAGGACTGAAAATATGAAAACAGGCTTCATTAAAGGAAAATAGCTCCAGTCTTTAAAGACTGAGACTAATTCCTGCACACAAACACACTATTTAGTGATATTCTGAAAACCCACTTGCTAATTCTGTAAACACTATATGAGATAATCCTTCCGGTAGAAAAAAAAACCATAATGGACAGAAAGAGTGTTTAAAAACAGAGTGACTCGACTACAAAAAAAAAAAAAAAAAAAAAAAAAAAAGGTTCGTTGGAATCCTGGGAATTTTGGAGACCCTAGATTTGCCTACTATTGCATTTTGAAGTTTCAGCACTATTTGCAAGTGCTGCATAAAAGCTGTTATTTTTGCATTCTTCTCTATTATGTTGTGAATCATCCTCAAATCATCTTTCCTCGAGGAAGGAGAGTGGAAACCAGGGAGATAATAGAAGGATGTAGGGTCTGAAAGGCAGAAGAATTCCTGCAGCATGGCTGGCTAAATGGTCAATGAAAAAGCAGCTTGGGGAGTCTTTCTCTGTTGTTGTGAATTATGACTGAGTTTCTAAATGCAGGGGCAGTCAACAGTGCATCTGCACATTGACATTTGTGAAATCATTTGTTCTACAAATGCAGTATTGATTTCTTAGTAGAACACAGCATATACCTTCAGAAAATTTTCCCCATGTGACGAGATTTTGGCTTTTTGATTTTCCTTTCCTTGAAAAGGGATCCACAGCTTGAAATGGGCTCCCTGGCTACAGTTATTACAGTATAGTTCTGTTCTTTTCTTACCCTTTCATCTGACCTTTCTAGATATAATCTAACAATTTTCTGTCCTATAATGTTAATTAGGAATCGAACATTTCCACCTGTTAATGCAGTAAAGTTGTTCTTTTGCTAGAGCACATTAATAATGTCACTAATTGAGACAGTAATTGTCATGACACAGGATTCCTCCTTTTGCTCTGAGTGAGTTTTACCTATGGGAGAATTAGGCTGTGACCTGACATGGGAGTTGTAAAGTCTAATAATGAGAGAACACGCTATAATCACCCTGTGAAGCCAGAAATACCCACAGCAGAAATAATTAGCAGTGGGCCGGAGAGCTTCTGTGGGGCTTTAGCATCTGTATGCTGTTACTAGCGACTTTGATACATTAATTTGGCCTATATTACCTGTGGGATGCATCCTTCTTCACCTGCATTCCTGTGGAGGAGTACAGTGTTACAGTGGCTCAGATTCCTGCACTGAGAGGATTTTCCTCTGCGGGGCTGGGAAAGGTGGGTGGTGTGGAGCCACCTCTGATCAGCCTCTGGAAAGAAATGTTGTTAAGAGCCTTTGGATGCAAGAGGTTCTTAGACAAGATTTTCAGAACAGCATGAATTGCTGTTCTCAGAAGAATTGCTCTTGCAGGGAGTAACTGAGAGAGACAGATGTTTTCAAAGCCTCAGGTGATGGGATGACACAACCCTAAAAGAGAGGTGCACCCTTTCACTTGGTTTTGCTGATGCCATAGGTGAAACATAGAGGGAATAGTGGGATGATTTAGTGGTTCTGGGCAAAGAAGCCAAATCTCTTTGATGTCAGAACAGCTTCTTATTCTTTAAATCCCAAAACGACTCAGAAACAGCACTTGAAATGTCTTTATTGGTCACGACTTTAGATTGTCTTCTGCTTCACTTTGGAAAAATTCGGTGTGAAGTACTATCAAAAGTATTTTAAAGGAAAGAAAAGCAGGTAAGGATGGGTTAGAGACCTGATTTTTACCCAGAAGTTTTGTTTACCCTGTTTAGGTTAGCATGGAATTTGGGGTGTTGGCTAGCATGTGACATGGGATCAGGATTAGCGTTCTCTTATTCTACCATGCTTTAATTAAACTCCAGTATCTAACTTTTTAAATGTGATTTTAGGACCTCATATCTCTTAGGGCCTTTATCACAAAATCTCTGATATGTGCGTGAGTTAATATTATTATCATTTGACTTGACACCATGTAACACACTCTATGCTTTTAAAAGCTGAGACAAGGTCTAAGGGGTTTGCTGATGGAAATGCATAAGCTGATAGGTCTTGGTCCTTATTCTTGTTCTGTGTGACGCTTGGTGGGGGGAGGGAATAACTGAGTAGTTGTGCTTCCATATATTTCTTTACATGGTGGGTGGTGAGGCACTGGAACAGGTTGCCCAATGGGACCTGTGGATGCCCCATCCCTGGAAGTGTTCAAGGCCAGGTTGGATGGGGCTTTGAGCAACCTGGTCTAATGGGAGGTGCCCCCGGCCATGGGATGATGATCTTTAAGGTCCCTTCCAACCCAAAACATTCTATGATTCTATAACCATTCTGATTCTGTAACTATTAAACTAATATTTCAGTACGTAGCTATGTATCTTATATGAGGGTTAATTAGCAATGTGCTTATAGAGGTAAGCATGATTTTTGCATTTCTGTGAAAGGAAGGGAGTGGCCAAAGTATCTGCTCTGGACTAACTTTAGCTTGAATAGCTTCTGCCCATAGCAAAACAGGAGCAGACATTTGCTATATTCTGTCGGTAGTCAAATGTTTGAGATAATGATTACTGTGATCTTTGTCTAAAGGTAAGTGTTGCTCAAAGTATTAAAATAAGTATTTGTTAATCCTTTATATATGTTTCTTTCTTTTCAAGATTTGAAGTCTCAGCCAGGTAGGGAAAATCAAAAGCACAGCTTCCTGTCTTAGAAACGCATTATTCTTGGCTACAGTTCCTTTGCTTTTATGTGCTGTTACTTTTTGCCTGAATTTATTGAACTCAAGCATTCTCTTGATGCTCATAACGGCTGCTGCCTATTATTCAGATATCTTCATCAATCTCTTCATGATTGTTCCTAAGGATTTTTTCTCCCCAAGACTCCAGGCTGTTCAAAGCCCATCAGTTTCTTAAAAGTCTGATTAAACTTTTGGTATATCTGACAGACCCATCTGCAGGGATTCCAGATTAACCATCTGGAATCATTTGATCTTAAACTGTATTAAAATAATGTTTCAATATACCCGTGTTTGAATGCTACCGTGTTTATCCAATAAATACTCTCTCAGTATCGGCTTTTATTCCCTGAAGAAATTAATTCTCTTTCAACTACCTCACCTGCAATAGCTAGTCAGTTTTTTTAGGGGTTTTGTAAATTTATCTCAGCAGGCTTAGATACTCACTCTGTCCAATAGGGTGCTGTATTTTTATTAAGTACTTGCTTAAAATATACTATAAAAGTAAGAGTTCAAACAAGTTATTGTCAGGCATTGTAAACCATGTTTAGGAAGATGTAAACCAATTTTAGGAATAGAAAAGTTTTTCCTGTACTGTGTGAAAACAATTTCTGTGGTCACTCATTCTTCTGTTAATAAATCAGCCACTGAGGCAGTGTGGCTGGATTCAGCTGAGATTTGTTGTCCTCCCCTAAGGTCGCCACCAGGCCCACGTGTGCCTCTCCTAAGAGTTGCCAAGATGATCCACTCCTAGAGTGAGGCATCCTTTCAAAGTAGAGAAATTGCTTTCCGTAAGTGCTTTTCTATGAATTTAGCTGAGCTTTGACTGCCGGGTAATCTAGATAAATAAATCCTAAACCCTGGCTTCTCTCTTTTCCTGATTTTAACTTGCTGCTCTGACTACAAGTTATCTTTGTGAGAGCTGAGGGCAGAAAATTGCTGAGCACTATGATGGAGTGTGTCCTTGAGCTCTGCAGCTGGAGACACTAAGCATAACGTCCAAAGCATGCCATCTATATGCAATATAAAAAAAGAACTTTCCAGTAGATCCTCCTTTGAAGGGGAAAATAAGCAAGGCAATAGCATTAGAAAGCACGGTTAGTCTGAAATCCTTGCTAAGCTGCAGATTACCCTCAGCTATTTCCATAGCCCTTTGTGGAGTCAGCTGGCCTCCTGCAAGCAAGCAATAAGAAAATATAAGGAAGGATTTTGCTCTGGTTGAGGCAGTCTTTTTTCCCACACAACCTCTGGTTCACTTTTAGTATCTCTTCTTTCCCATGGCATTTAATATCTTAATATTTCTTCTTTCCATATACCTCTCTTTTCTGTCAATTTTCATCATGTGCATAAAAATACTTTAGGAAACAAGATGAGCTAAGCTGTTAATGCCTCTTGCATATCAGTTGTGTTAAACTAACTAAGGTGGGCAGACAAAACTGTAGCCTCTTACAAAAGAGAAAGTTATATTTTCATATGCACTTACCATAATTCTTTATTTTTGCTCATTCATCCCCTTAAAAAGTAAGGATATTTTGAATAGATGGAACTTGATCTGTAAAACACTTGATTAGCACAAAGGATGCATTATGCTAACGAGATGTTATTAAAAATATAGGAAATGCACGGCAGAAGAGTTTCTAACCTAACTGCCCATATGAAAATATCTTTTGTATCTGACTCTGTTTGTAGCTTAGTACCTAAAATGATTTCAGACACATTAAATTTCTCTTTGAATTAAATGTGTCCCACAGGCAGGAATTCAGCTACAGTAGGAATTAGTTTTTATATACCGTTATATAATGTTTATTTTTCTGTTCAACTCATCTAAGGAAGTTTCAGAGGAAGTAAACATATTTAGAAAGTATTTGGGAGATACGTAATGCTACAGCTAACAGTAAAAGAAACTAGAAATATTAGTCAAAATATCTAATTTCCCAGGGTTTTGTACAGACAGATAAGCAGACAGAATTCTTCCCATCTGGATTATTCACCTTCTGTAATGCAGATAGGACACAGCATGAGTACAAAACAGATTGGAGAGGCATATAGTGAAAAGGGAAAATAAGAAAATGAACAAAACATAGCAAGGGAATTGTATTCACTGTTGTGTACTACAAAAATGGCAATTTCATTTTCTCACAAAAAGATAAAACAATGGTTATTTTGCTGGTGTAACCTCTTGATCTGTTGTAGAAATCTGAGATGGGTACAGCTTTCAGAAACTTCTGTGTTGAAATTATAAAATATTATCATTCTGTGTAATAATACTATTTTTTCCAGGTTTTATTTGTCTCTTTGTTTGATTGTTTGTTTGTTTCAGTAGTTCTTCATTCTCCCCAGTCTGGAAAATATCTTGTGCCTTCTAAATAAAAGTATTTGGTGTCATTGTCCTGTCCCACCAAGATTTCAGCTGGCTATTTTAAAAGCTTAAGATATCTGCATATGGTAAAGGGGTGTGAAGTTTGGCCTATAAGGTATCAGCCTCCCAGAGTGGCAGCTGGAGGCTTGGCAGAGCACTTTATGATACCTAAATTTATAGTAGATACATATGTTTAGGCATCTATTTACCTTCTGTGTGGGTGTGGACATCTGGACATCTATCTGGCAATGTTTCAAAGTTGTTTCCAAGAAAGAATTACAGTTATTCTCATGTACAGCCCAGCGTCCAGCAGTAATTTACTTTCTTTTTTTTTTTTTCATGTTGAAGATGTTTACTGTTTCATGATGATGTTTTATTTAGCCTGTTGAGAAGGTAATATCCCATTTTGAATAGTATCTCTTCACCATCAGACAATAATATGCCCATACACAACTTGTTTCTGTTTTCAGCTTTGGACGGATTTCTCTTGTGTCATATTTCTTTCATAATAATTGAAACTTGCCCACATAGTAGCCAGCATGAAACCCGAAGCGATCAGATTCTGTCTTGCATCTCATCTGCTCTCATTACAGCTGTCAGACAAGGTTATACCCTGTCTAGATTCATAACAACTTTAATGATGTTTTCATATATTGGCCTGAAAAAAGACAGTTCAACTTTCTTAAGATTCTCCCTTACAATGGGAACTCAACAAGACGTGTGAATCATTACTGACACACTCAAAATAATCTGTCATGCTGCTTTAAAATATTAATGAGAAAACCCTTGAGTCTTTTGATATTAGTAATTGTTTCATGTTGTAATTGAATTTGAAAAGCTCTGTTAAGATTTTTATCCTCTGACAGTAACTTATTATTTCTAGAATAGAAATTGTTTGATTAGTGGTTTAGGTGGCAGCATTCCGAAGAAGCCCTTTGCACTTCATTTTTATATGAACAATGAAAACTAACAATACACTGTAAATGCAGACTCCCAGGTCCAGAAGTTCTCAAGGAGTGTGTAATTTAGTATCATAAGATTTCCAAAGAGCTCATGCTTTCTAGACGCTTGATCATCCTTATAATTCTCATCTGAAATCTCTTTGACTGGTTCTCTTTGCTCTGGGAAATTTACAAGATGTACAAAATCTGTCATCTGATGCCACACTGCTGCTGTGTTCCAGGGCACTTCTGATTCACCTTGAAATTCAGTTTGGCATCCCAGCATGATGTCTGGGTTTTTTCCCCAACACCATGATATTATCCAGTCACAGTCTGGGTGTGGTTCATCATTCTGTGGAACTTCTGTGTAGCCTGTTGTTCACCCTATTCTTCAAGTAGTTTGTTATTCCTTATTCCTACTCAAGTACATTAATTTTCACTTGGCCTATATTTTTTTCCAAACCCATTGTCCATTTGCCAATGTTATTTTAATTCTATTCTCGTCCACCATGGGGTTTGCAACTCCTGCCACCTTACTTCTATTTGGACTTGTGAAAGTCATGGTATCTCTGCAGAAAACCCAGTGACTGCTGAAACTGCTACGTAGCACTGGGCCCAGGTGGAATTCCACGGAGCCCCATCAACAACTGTTTCTTAATTTGATGGAGGACAATGAGTAGCTATTTCTGACTGAAATTTTCAAGGCAGTCGTTCAATCTATACTACAGTACTTTGGTCAAGGCAATATTTTCATAGTTTGTTTAGAAGAATGTCAAGCAGTGTCGAAATGCTTACTAAAGCCGAGATTTATCACACCTGATTCTCCTTCCCTAACTACAAAGCCTGCTATCTCTCCTAAGAAGGAACAGACTTCATATAACATGATTCAGTTTCTGATAAATTCATATTGGCTACTACTTAGCACCTTGTCTTCCTACTAGTATGTTTATTTACACGCTAATAATTTGATTCTTTTTTTAAGAAGTTTAAAATAAAGGAAGTTTGGGATAGAATTCTGTGTGTTCTCTTTCCCTTCTTTTTCCTGTCTGTGTAAAGAGATGGATACAATCTTTGACTTTCTGATCTTCAGTCTCTCCTGTTTTTATCAAATTGTTACAAATATGTTCTAACATGCTTGAGATTGCTTCAGCTGGACTTCTACATGCTTTGAGGTGAATTTACCGGGACTAGTACATCTGAATTTTTTCAGCTTTCTGTTTTAGACAGATGATCAATAACATACTCTTCCTTATTCTCACCTGAGTCTTTTATTAGTGTCAATGGCATTACCTCACCAACTACAGGTAACCTTTCTGCTGGAGAAGGGAATAAAGAGAGAAGACATCATGTTTTTTTAGCCACCTTAAGGCCTAAAGGTCTGTAGTCATTCCCCTGAAGGCAATGCCATGGAACACAGCCAAACCTTACATCCAACTCTCAGACCCATGCCTCCAGTCCTGGAGGAGGTGTTTGCATAGCTTCAGGGGGCTGCCCAGTTGGTGGGTGACCTACCCATGCTGGAATATAGTTACTGCTGCCACATGAACCTGCAGCCTCAGGCAGAGTTGTGTCACTGGGGACTGCAGCAGCTCATTGCTTGAGCTTGCCCTTTATTAGTTTATGCCACTGAGTATTTTTGATCATGCTTTATTCTCTTTTTAGTTGTATCTTGTCTTGACCTTTCTGAGCTCATCCCTATACACTTCTGGTATTATTTTATATTTTTCTCTGCTAATCTGCATGCAAGCCATCTAGGAGACCATTATTGAGCCAAATCCATCACTTTCTATACTTCTACTTGGAAAAGTTTGTACTTGTTCAGTGTGTATTCTTCCAGTCAGTCTGATCACTTTCTTGAGCTTCTCTTTTTCATAGACCTCTTTGTCCCCGGAAGCTACATTCCATCTCAGGTCACTGCAGTCTGGTTCCTGGGTGTTTAATGTCCTTGTTCCACCATTCTCCTCCCAGAATTGTCATCTCTAGTAGTTTAGGGCTGCTTTAGTGCAAGCTGCTTTCCCATTCAATGTTATTTCTTATAGATATTATTTGGTTTATGTATTACAACATCAAAAGGAAATCTCATCCCTCTCTCAGGACTTTCAGCATGAAAGTGAATGAGATCATACAAAGTTTAATCTTAAAGCTTTTGTAGTAGCACTTCTTACCTCTAAAGAAATATAAGAAATACTTCATTTTCTTCAGTGATGCAGATTTTTAGAGGAACCATACATAAGACAAAATGACGGTATTCTAAAATAAATTACAATATTTGTCTAAGAATATTCAAATTTGCAAAAAATAACAGCTATTAGTTTTCCACTGGGTTCCCCAAATTGCCAAATTTGATAATTATAAAAAGCTATATAAGAATTTCCTAAGCTGAAATTATGTTTATTTTCCATGTAGAACATGAATTGTCTTCTCCCTGAGAATCAGAAATATTTCTAATTGTCGAAGAGATGACTGACTTTTTAGCATTTTCTCACACACGAATTTATAATGTATGAAAAGCTATTTTAGAAAGCTTCTTCTAACATTAATTTGATATATTAAAGATCTTTAAGTCATTGGACACATGTATTTGAAATTTTTTTAACCAATAAAAATGCACAAGCTTTTTTTTTTTTAAAAAGAAATATCAGAAAACTGTGGGGGTTTTTTTAGGTTATTTTGGGGAATTGTATTGTACTGTTTTCTTTAATTCACTGTTTATTGATTCTGAAATATGCCTGTCACTTTGGACACAGAGCCAGGTGCCTTGCAAAGATCTTCTTTAACTGTGCTTGTGTTCGCGATCTGAAGGGACAATCTGTTCTATAGATTTCTTATGGGTTTTGTTAAAATATTTAGCAAGCAGATGGGACCTAAGCAAGCATATTGTTAAGACAATTTACATCAATTCAGGTAATGGAAAGGACAGAATATATGATCAAATATCAAATCCAGAGTATAATTGCAAGTGAGTCAGTGAACCAGTGAGTTCTGTTTCTCACATCATCCAGATAATATGCTACCAGATAATCAGATTGAAGCTATGGAAGTAATTATTTGTTATTTTTTTTAGAGTCCATTTTACTTCCTGTTTAAGGCCTTATCAGTGATCAATGCAATTTTAGCATTTAAGTATGCAGAGACATAAGGAGCCAGAGATCACAGTTTAGGTACAAAGTACATATTGGTGCATTGACTATTGCACTTTTGTGTATTTCCCAGAACAGAAAATGTCCTTTGGCTCCGTCACAATGAAGTTGTTTTACCATTTTTTGTCTTAAAGTTAATTCTTACCAAATATTGTTGGTTTACTGCTCTGTTCCTCTTTTCATGAAGTAGCATAGAATCTTTCCCCTAACTTACAATAAAGATTAATAGATAATTAGATTTCCCTTCAGCTTAATATTTTTTTTATTGATAATTATTTCAAAATATTTAACGTACATATAATTTGAAGACTCAAATCTTTGTTGTTTAAAGCTGGGAATTTTTGAAAGTGTTACTTTGTAAACACATACATTTTTCCATGTACACTTGTAAAGAATGAGCCACATCTCTAAGAAAGCACAAAGAATAATTCAGGAAAAATGAGTTCTAGTGAAGCTAGAACACAATTGTGTCTTTAAACAAGCAGTAGGAGTTTATCTGATGAATACGAGATCTTCAGGTTTCCTTTAACTAAATTCTCAGATCACTTTGGGAGTTTTTTTGTAGAACCTAAGTGGGGAAAGAAGGGCATTGAATTTTGTAGGCCAGTTTATAAAAGAACTATATATATAACAAGAGAACCATTTTCTTCTAAGTACTCTTCACTTGGAGATAATTTTCTAAAGTTTATTTTCAGGACCAACTGGTTAATATTCTGGATTATGAATACAGTTCAGTCCTCTCCCGCTGGATTGACTTTCAGGCCTTTGGTTATAGAGGAAAGTTGCTTCTGTGCACAGCTTTTCAATTCACAGAATCACACAGAATTCTTAGGGTTGGAAGTGACCTCTGGAGATCATCTCATCCAAGGCCCCTGCCAAATCATGGTCACCTAGAACAGGTGACACAGGAAGGTGTCCAGGTGGATTTTGAATGTCTCCAGAGAGGGAGGCTCCACGACCTCACTGTTCCAGTGCTCTGCCACCCTCATTGTAAGGAAGTTCTTCCTCGTGTTGAGGTGAAGCTTCTTGTGTTTGAGTTTATGGCCATTGTTCCTTTTCCTGTCACTGGGAACCACTGAAAAGAGTCTGCCACCATCCTCTTGGCAGCCACCTTTGAGACATTTATATGCAATAATGGGATCCCCTCTCAGTCTTCTCGTCTCTGGACTAAACAGGCCCAGCTCCCACAGTGTCTCCTCACAAGAGAGATGCTCCAGTCCCTTACTTATCTTTATGGCCACTCCACTGGACCCTCTCCAGTAGCTCCATGTCTTTGTTGTACTGAGGAGCCCAGAACTGGACACAGTAGTCCAGATGTGGCCGCATTAGGGCCAAGTAGAGGGGCAGGATCATGTCCCTCAACCTGCTGGCCCAACTCTTCCTGATGCACCCCAGGATATTATTTGCCCTCCTGGCCACAAGGCACATTGCTGGCTCATGGATGACTTGTCATCCACCGGGACCCCCAGGTCCTTCTCCTCAGAGCTGCTCTCCAGTAGGTCAGCCCCAGCCCGTGCTGGTACTTGGGGTTATTGCTCTGCAGGGGCAGGAGCCTGCACTTACTTTTGCAACGTCATTAGGTTTCTTTCTGCCTGACTCTCCAGCTGATCAAGGTCCCATTGAACGGCAGCACAGCCTTCAGGTGGATCAGCCACTTCCCCCAGTTTCGTATCATCAGCAAACTTGCTGAGGGCACATTCTATCCCTTCATCCAGGTCATTGATAAACAAATTGAGTAAGAGTGGACCCAGTACTGATCCCTGCGGAATGCCACTGACTACAGGGCTCCAGCTGGATTCTGCTCTGCTGACCACAACCCTCTGAACTCAGCCATTCAGACAGTTCTTGACCCACCTCTGTGTCCCTTCATCTGACCCACATTTCCTGAGCTTACCTATGAGGATGTTGTGCAAGACAGTGTCAAAAGCCTTGCTATATATTGCAACGTATCTACTAAGTTGACAATGGATGAAAAATGTGAAAAGTACAAGCAGCTCATGGGTTAGTACTCGGAAGACTGATGTCACTTTTAGAGATGGTTGTGAAAATGGGTCCCACACTGAGCTGAGTAGTACTTTAGAAATGTAACAATTAATGTAACACATCATTCTTTTCTTTTGAGAGGTCCTTTTTTTTTCCTTGCAGTTGTTTTTGTTCAAAAGTATTAATTTTTTTATCAGCAAAGACTGCCTGATTAATGTGACTTTTTGACTTTTTAAAGACTTCTAAACAAAATCTATAAATTGTTTTGACATTTTGTAATTTAGTCATAATTAAACAAAAAAAGTTTTCCTGGCTCAGCTCCAATCACAACCCATATTTTTCACAATGAATGTGTTGCAAGGAAGTTTTAGATTATGAACTGCTGAGAGTAATCCTAGAAATCTATCATCATATCTGAGCATCACTCATATCTATTCTCAATATTTTATGTGGAAGCATCAACATTATGTCTTCCCTTTCATCTGGAATAGGCAGCATACCTAACTAAACCATTCCATGTGAATTTCAAAACCTAATTGCAAGAGACTTCAATTTATTTGTTTCAATTCAACAAATACTGGGCTGAAATTATAATGTGTACATTAAGCCTAAAGTTAATATTTTAATCTCTTTCCTATTGTGTGCATTAGATTTCCATGCTTCTAATTTTCCAGCTATAAAATTTACAGCTGAATTTAACAAATGTAAATAGTAATAAATTGACATGTTCAATGCAGCAAAGATGAGGGCTTAACATCTCCTGGCCATATTGGCTGGGACTTCCCTGTCATATCTGAAGTCTGATTTCTCATAGCCTTTGATGAACATTTTTCCCTGAAAAGAACAGCTTTTGATCCATGTGTAGGACTGACCTCTCCAGCATGTTCGGGGCATTGGGTTCCATAGTTTATTTCTGATTTGTGTGGAAAATGTCCTTCCTTTAGTATGTGATAAAAGGCAACACCTTAGTCTGTGATCAGATAATTTGGTTTGATTTTCCATTATCCTTATATAATGAAAAGTGTGATTAATTATTTTGTATTTATCTTTTCCAAGACATGAATGATTTTATTTTTTCTATGATTCTGTCATTAATTGTCTCCTTTCCAAAGGTGAATTTGTCTAATCTCTCCCTTTTCTAAACCCATGCATATCTTTGATTATCTCTGACACCTTTCTCTGTAATTATTCTGATTCAACTACTTCCTTTCTGAGATGAGGAGAAAGAACTGTGTGTAGCACTGAGGATGCAGGACACAAGGGATTTGTATGGTGGCATAATGATGTATTCTACTTTCTTTTCTATTGCTTTTCTAGTATTTGATTCTCCTTTCTGACTGCTGCTGAGCACTGAGCTGAGGTTTATAACGAACTATTCACAAGTTTCCTGAGAGCTAATATCAAATTTAGAGCCTATTACTGTATATGTGTAGTTACAGTTGGTTTTCCTTACGTACATTACTTTGCATTTATTGACATAGAATTTCAGCTCTAATTTTATCACCCGATGTCACTCAATGCCAGGAGATCCATCTATAACATTTTGCACTGGACTTCTGTTTTGATTTGTTGCATCACGTAAATCATACATGGTTTATACATCCTTAAACTTTTTGGGGTGCTGGTTGGCAGCAGGCTCAAGGAGAGTCAGCAGTGTGCCCTGGCAGCCAAGAGGGCAAGCCCCATCCTTGGGTGCACCAAATACAGCATCACCAGCCAGTAAAAAGAGGTGATTCTACCCATGTTTTACATCAGTGTGGCCTCACCTGGAGTGCTGTGGGCAGTTCTGGGCCCCATAAGAATGATATGAAGTCCTTGGATGCACCCAGAGGAGGGCAGCAAAGGTGGAGAGAGGGCTGGAAGACACTTCCTGAGAGGAATGGCTAAGGACAATCAGTTTGTTTGGAGAGAAGAAGGCTGAGGGGTGACCTCATTGCTCTCTCCAGCTTTCTGAGGAGGGGAGGTGTATAGGCAGGTGCTGATCTTTTCTTCAGTTTTGATATTCTGTGATAGGACGTGGGAATGGTTCGAAGCTGCACCGGGAGAGATTTAGACTTGACATTAGGAAGCACTTCTTGACTGTGAAAGTAGTGGAACACTAGAACAGGCTCCCTAGAGAGGTGGTCAATGCTCCCAGTCTGTCAGTGTGTAAGAGGCATTTGGACAATGCCCTTAACAATGTGCTTTAGCCTTTGGTCAGAAGTGAAATGATCAGGCAGCTGGACTGGATGATTGTTGCAGGTCCCTTCCATTTAAAATAGCCCAGTCCTATTCTATTCTCACCTACGAGATTAAGAGATGAACAGATTTTATTCCAGCATGTAATTATTGAAAACTGTGGTTTGGGATCTGGTCCAATTTCTGGAGGTGCAAGTGTTCTATATCAATTGAATTATCCCCCAAAGGGCTTTAATACAGGGCATGACTTTCCTTTCTGTTATTTTTCACTCTACACCATTCTGTCATGTTTGTCCCCACGTCCTCATATTGAATAATTACGATTTGTGCCAATCTGCTTATTACAGAAGTCAGACTGCCTCTTTTATTTTCCTTTTGGTCTAAACTGGCTTTTGTAAAAGTTAATATTTCAAACAACTATGAGAGTTGCCATTAAAATAGACCTACCTGAGTTTCCTTTAAATGAGCCAGCTCTACTTCTGCTCATAAAATGAGGGAATTGTTTCAGCAGGAGAGAGTGACATAAAGTTTAACCTCCCAGGTATTTATTCAGCTAGTCTGAGCTGCACAGCATGGTTTAGTAGGCTTAGACTTCTTTGTACTTGAAAGGAAGCAAAGAAAGAGAGTTCAAACACCCAGTCCAAGAGCACAGGAACCCTAGAAACCTACTCCAGATGTCCAAAGGTGCCTGTTTAGGTGATACCTTCAGCCTCCCCCATGTATAATAAGGTTTCTTCCAAGGACTAAGGACATACTCTTGAGGCTCTGATGTCCCTCATGTACAGGGGAAGATTTCTTGGCAAAGATCCATCCCAGTTTTGGATGCAAGGAGAAGGAGGAGAAGTAGGTTAACATTTTCTCTGCCTGACATTATCTCCTTCAGGCCGTGTAATTCAGAGTCTCTCTTCATGCCAGAACATGACCCAAATAAGCACCATCACCTCTGTCCTAGATTAAATCTGAGCTTGTTTCCCAGAAAGAAACTAGCTGCTGTAACCAAAAGCACAGCCTAGATGAGCCAGAGTCAGCAACTCCAAAGATGCTTCCGGGTGAAACCTATCTCTGGTCAGGACATACTCTCAGTACAGTAAATGTGCAGTTACTTTTGCCAGGTGCAGACTGTCTTGCTACGTTTGCATTTCTTTGCAGGAGTAGCCTCAAGGCAGGAGTTAGGGCCAAATCTGCCTCCCATATGCTAAAACATCCTGACACTGAGCAGGACAAGAAAATGCCTCCCACACACCCAACATGTGGGAACATGCTCACCAGCCATGAAGGGATGCTTGTGGTGGTTTTGTACTGATAGTGGGAGAAGAGCCCTTTCTAGAATGGCTCCAGTGTAGCTTGTGTATTTGCATGCTGCTTGATTAGAGGCTGAGCTTAGATGTCTTGGAAAGGAAATACTCCTTTCAGATGCACCCTGGGCTTCAGGCTACAGAATCAGGCACAGATGAAGGTAAAGGGAGCAGTGGGGTGCAGTGTTAAGTGAAAGCTGCTGGTAAGACACAGGAGTGAGTAGGACACAAAGCCACAGCATATACACAGGGACCATCTACTGCAATCAAATAAACTGTGCCAGGGATGTATGGTATAAGAAATCACAGTGGGTCAGACATGACGGGAGAAGCAGCTTTGGAAATTCATCAGGCACTGATAGAAAGCAAAGCTTCACTGCAACTCCTGATAGCTTTTCTGCCCAGTGGGAATCCAGCACAAAAGCCTTTTAGCACACAGTTTAATTGGGAATACCTGAGCAAACTGATAACATTGCAGCTTTTATGGTATTCTTGATTCTCGGGTATCACAGCAGACCACTCCACAAAGGATTATAAGGACGTGTGGATGTGTGTGTGTGTGTGTGTGTTTATGCCTCTGCACATTCAGGTAGCAGCTTGAATGAATTAAACAATGTTATCCATAGTGAGAACTACAGTGGGAGATCAAACAAGGACGTGGCTTTCCCCTTCCACCATCTTTCATCCTACATCATTCTGTCACGTTTGTCCCCATGTCCTCATATTGAATAATTACGGTTTGTGCTGAGTGAAGAGGCTGCTATATTATCTGCCAAGCACATAAATTCAGCCATGTTTCTAATTATAGTATTTTTCCTTCCAAAGACAAAAAAAACCCAGTTCAACTGTGGCTCAAAATTGAATCTTTTGTTCTGTGGCTTAAATGTGGCATATTTATATACAAGTGAAAGCACACATGGGGTAGATAATCTACTCAATATGCTGTTAGATGAAAATTGATTAGGAAAAACAAAGTGATGATCAAGAAAGAGTTTCTAATCTCCATCTCTTCTATCTGTCATCTAATATTGTTCACCACCATAGTATTTCAACAAACACACCCAAAAAAGGCAAAAAAGTGTCAAACTCTAGTGAATATAGAAGGATTTTTTTTTTGTGTGATTTTCCTTGTATATATTAAACAAAATAGTAAAAGAAAAAGAACACTGAACTATTCAATGTCCAAAAATAATTTGGAATTTATACCCACGGACAGAAATACTGTACATTACTTTTCCACCCCACCCTGCAAACCGGATTATAAGAAAAGTTTTCAGACAACCTGTGCTCATCCATGCTGCCTTATATGAATTTCTACACTCTTGTGAATTTTAACCAGCTCTTGGTTATTATTCAAGGCTTTTGTTTCTGTGTGATTTGATTAGTGGCTGGTCTAAGCTACTGGATGTCATTCAGGCTTTGGAGATTACTTCTGAGTTGCATTTGTGTGTCAGCTACTCTTGCAAGTTCTTTCAGAAGGTTCCACTTGGGTCAATAATATGAGCAGGCTGATAAGGGTGGAGGTTAAATTCTTATTTTCCATTCTTTAGACCATATAGCATTTCCTGCTTGAGATGATATGACTGCTTCGGGTCTACCTGAGGGTTGCCTTTTGTTTTTCTGTTATTCTCTGAGGTATTATAGAATGGTTTGGATTAGAAGGGACCCTAAAGATCATCAGATTCAACACCACCTGCCATGGGCATGGACTCCTTCTGCTAGACCAGGTTGTTCAAAGCCCCATCCAGCCTGACCTTGAGGAATTCCATCCACAACTTCTCCTCTGGGCAACCTGTTCCCTTGCCTCACCATTCTTACACAGACCCCTTGTCCTATCACTTGTAAAAAGTCCCTCTGCATCTTTCTTGTAGCCGCCTTCAGGTACTGGAAGGTGCTCTAATGTCTCCCCAGAGCCTCCCCTTTTCCAGGCTGAATAGCCCCACCTGCTTCAACCTGTCTTCATAGGAGAGGCTCTGATCATCTTCATGATCAGCTTCACTCCAGCAGGTCCATGTCCTTCTTATGTTGGGGGCCCCAGAACTGGACACAGCACTCCAGGTGGGGTCTCACAAGAACAGAGTAGAGGAAGAGAATCACCTCCCTCGACTTACTGCTGTGGCATAACTGTTGTTAGTGAAAGCTTTGTTTCTTTTTCATTATTTTTTTAGCCATGTTTATGGATTAACAGGAGCTAGAATAATAATAAGTTCATTTTGCTATTATTACTTAGCTATTTAAAACCTATGTATAAAGGTGGTTAGCTAATAGTGGGGATCAGACTGTCACAATTCACTGAAATCTTGAACTAGGTATTTTTGTTTCCATGTCACAGTTTGTCTGCAAATAGGTACTGCCTCATGGTAATATAATTGTTTCATGCATGTGTTATTTACATTGTGCATGAAGGGAAAGAAATGATTCAGTAGAAAAGAAGTCATTCTCACAGATCTCAATGCACTGTTGTTAGAATTAAAATACATTCTCTGTGTCTGTTGTAAAAAGTAAGTGGAAATAATACTCTCATTATGTGCCTTCAAATCTAATAAGGAGGGAAAAAAAATCTTTCGGCATCCTATCAACAAAGAACATCTTTCATAATTGCAGTGTAAGCAGTGAAAGAATTTTAAAAGGAGTATTAGCATAAAAAATGGCCAAGATTTGCAATATTCTGCTGTTCTGAAAGCAGTTTTCTTCGGTACCCCCTGCATGCATAATCAGTTTCCCTGGGATTAAAAAAACTTCCCAAGTACCTTGTCACATGCCAAAGATATTTACATTTGCTTTAGTCACTAGCAGACATTTCTTTCATTCTTTCTTCTGATTTCATTACCAGCTTCCAAAGTGGTACATGCAGCTTAGGTCAAGGCAAAGTCATTACCTGATGACCACTTCAAGAAATACTTTGGGTTACAAGACACCATCAAACCTGAATTTCTTTATTATATCAAAAGATCTGAAATATAGTGTGATCTGCAAGTAGCTCTGAAATTATCCTTAACACTGATAAGTAAAGGTGAAAGCAAATAAAAGCAGGTATTTAGAAAATATAAAAACAAGTAACACAAAGGCAGTTTGACAGAAATGAAGGAAGGTCATCTTCTGGTCTGCTTATTGTAAAATTAGATGTAAAGGGTTTTCTCACTTCCTGTTATTTAGCTGACAAACTAATTAGTCATTAAATTAAGGATGAGAACTTTGACCCTATTCTTAAGATAACTTTTATTTTCTTTACACACCGGAGAAAAAATAGATCTAAAGTCTCACTTGTTCATCCAGTTCTTTTCTTGTGATTTTGTTAAGAATCTGCTCAGATGTAGATCTCCTTGCTCTTCCTCTTCCTTCTTACCACTCTCATCCCCTTCACTTTCCATTGTTTCACTCCTAAACTTTCAGTGTTTAAGGTTGGCTTTATTTTATGCTTTTGACTTTCACTCTGTCCAGTTGTCTCATTAACATGCTAATAATATATTTCAAGATAAAACACTGTGTTCTGACCAGTCGTGTTTAAACACTTTGTTCGGTGTTTTTACACATTGAAACTTCCTTTTCATTCAAAATAGGAAACTTAGATCTCTATCACACAATAGACAACCAGATAGATAAGTATTAATGCTTGGGATTTATTTCTAATCTCATCTCCGAGTAAAGAACAAAGGTTCCTAGATCCCTTCTGTGGACATAACTCATCTTGGAGCACCAGTACCCCAGCCTAGTCAGTGAGGGTTGCTCCGAGGTTATCACTGTGCTAACAGAGTATCTAGGTGAAATCCTGTGACCCACAGAATTATACACAAGATTGGATTACACAGTTTGTTCAACATCCTCCATCTTTCAGATCTCAGAACACAAAATATTATTTCTAAGGACTTGCAGCAAAAACAAGGGAAGGGCAATAACCCATAGCTAAGCTAAAGAGCAAGAGGGGAGAGAGAACACACTAAGTTCTCCCTTTTCTCTCAGCCCTTTCAATGCTGGGATGCGTCTTGGCAACATAATGTCAGTCCTCCCTCTTAACTGGTAAAGTCTTTTTGGGCAGCTGGGCAACAGGGATATGTTTATGCTGCTGGAGAAATAAATTCCCAGACCAAGTGCAGGCAACAATATTTCTGATCTTGGCCTGGGAAAATTAGATTATCAAATGCAATTTTTAATATAAAGACAAAGAAATACAGTGGGAACGAGGACTTGAGAACAGCAAACACAGGGTAGAACTTCAAAAAGCACAGTAGTGCTAACAGGTGTAGTGTAGTCTTTTCCAGCATGCTGCTGGGCTCCCAGTGCTAGGTAGATGGCATTCAAGAGGAATTGTCTCCTGCAGTATTAGACAACAACAGCCTCTATGTATTTTAAAAATAGACATTTTAGTATCTGCTCAATTGTTTCTCCATGGTAAATACAAAGCAAAAGTACCCGCAACCCATTTTTAGAGTCCTTAGCACATTTTAAGGGCTGTCAGAGTTGCAGTCTTTGGGAGCTCTCCACTCCAGCTGCAAATGGCACACATTTGGACCAGCCCAGCCCTGTGCCATGCTGATTAAATTGGTAGACAGTGTCCCTGCAGCCTGAATTTTATTCAACTCCAATTAAACAGATTTTAGGAAGATGAAGGAGAGGAAAAAAAATCAAACAACATAGAGTGCTTCAGCTGTTGCTGCTACCTTTTCCTGCTGTGTTTTCTGGACATTTTTCCAGTTGTTTTTTTGCTTTTATGGTTTTAGATTTCTAAGTACTTTCAGGTTGAGCCTCTGCCTGCTACGAGTGTAAAATGTTGTGTATTTCATCATATAATTCTGGAAAATGAGGACATACCTTTGAGACTGTCTCTTCTTTAATTCAAAAAATTGCATTCAGTTTTGAAATTATCTATAATGATACAGTTTTACAATATGTTTCTAGTAAAATGTTTATAGTCAAGCAGGTAGAGTGCATAAATGTATAGACTCATATAATTTGGTAACTATATACTATAGTAGTAAATGGTTATTTTTATCCACCAGCTATGTGCTGATGTTACTCTGGGTCTTTTTCTTTGTCATTGTCTTGAAATATGTAGGGTTATAATTTCTTTGTGCCTGATAATCTTAGTCATATTTCTGTCTTTCTGAATCGTATTTCTGTCTTTCTGAATCGTGTATACACACAGATACTGGGATAATATCCTGTTTCCCTTATGTCTCTCCCATTCTGATTTAGCACTTTCCTAGTCTTTAATGGAAGAAAAGGGCTTTACAGTCCTCTCTGCAGAGTAATAAAAATCTTAGTGGCAAGTAGGTAGCTAAGAAGATTAACTACTCATGTTTCAGCTTTTCCTCAATAGTTGTTAGCTCTTCTGAAAATGATAATCAGGAGACAGTAATAGTCAGGATGCTTTGTAATTTAATGCATTTTTACCTTTTTGCTCAGTAAATTCACTCTTGCTACACAGTTTCCATTTTATAAGTTAAATTTACGACATCTTTTCAAGCTTTGTATCCTACAAATTTTTTATGCATAAAGATTCAGTTTTAAAAGTTTCTTCTCCTTTCATACTCCTTCAATCTTTGTGGGAAATTGGGTAATAGTGAAATATCTTGCAGAAAAAGAGGAATTGTGTTTGCCAAGTTATGCTTTTGAAGAACCACAGAGATAAATAGGAAATAATGATTTACAGTTCTCATCAGCAAAAAGGAAGGCAAGAAAAAGCCATATTCAATGAGATGACAATCTGGGTGGACTGGATATGTAAAAGGAAGAGTGTCAAGCACAGTTGCCATTTTGATTGGAGAAATCTTCCAAATCTGGAACCAAGAGTACTGTACATTTATTTCATTTATTTGGGTGGTTCCACGTTGTTGCAATGAGATCGCTACAAAACTCTGTGTAGTTGCTTAACAGTGGTGAGTGACTTATTGTACACCTGACCTTGAAGATCGACCTGATAGCCCAGGGCACTGCTTCATGTAATCTTAAATACTTAGTGTACTCTCACATATCTACTTTGAACCAGTGGAACTGCAGTCTGTGAAGCTGATAGAAAAGTAGTCTCATACTGTGAGAGTGTATTTAAAGGCCACAGCTGATGATGACAAAGCAAAGCAGAAAGATTTAAATCAAAATTATCCAAAGCATCAATTTTAATAAAAAGTATTTCAGTCTGCAGAAAATAGCCTTGATTTAAATCATCGCTCTAGTTTTATTTTGCATTTGTCCTTGCTTTCCTAAGGAAAGGTTAATCCACATTAAGTAGTAACTATTAAAAGACATTAATTTGCAAGTAAACATACATTTTTGCACTCAGTTTGATTCTTGTTTTAAATAGGATATATTCTAGTAATATTCATTTATTAAAGCAATTATATCTCACAGCATATATTTGCTCAAATGGTTAGTTTTTTAATTTCTTGCATGTTTTAATAGTTTCCCTCAGTTTAATGATGAACAATTATATAATCTAATTTCACTTCTATTAAACTAGGCATTTATATTTCATGCAGATGTCCATAGCTTAAGCCTGGAGATTTTAGTTAGACAGAAGCATGAAGGTCCTCTTGGGACTCTACTGCCTACACAGGAGAAAAATAGCAGAGACTACTACTATTTTATCTCTACCTATGGATATCAGCAGTAAATAAATTATGCATCAAAAGCCTTGATAATAACATCATATTAGTGTACCCATGTTCCACTAATAAGAAATCCCTTTGTGGACCCCACACTGAAGTCTCTGCCACCTTACAGCCTAGGTGACAATTGTTTCTCACACCCTGAGCCCATCCTTCATTATGACTTGGAGAATTTAGCAACACTTATCAGCTAGTCATTGAAGAAATGAATATTTTTTGGTATGAAAATTCTGATGGGTCTAAAAATACTGTATGATCATGTCCAGAGAATTATGGCACAACGTTCAAAGGGAAGCCAGTAACCAGTGGTATCCCTCAGGGGCCCATACTGGGACCGGTGTTATTTCATGTCTTCATTACTGACGTAGCAGTGTTGCGTGCACCCTCAGCAGGTTTGCAGGTGGCACCAAGCTGAGTGTGCTGTTGATGGGCTTGAGAGAAGAAATGCCATCCAGAGGGACCTTGGCAGGCACAAGGCGTGGGCCCGTGTGAACCACATGAAGTTCAAAAAGGCCGCGTGCAAGATCTTGCACCTGGCTCAGGGCAATCCGTAATCACTGTACAGGCTGAGGGATGAATGGCATGAAAGGAGCCCTGCTGAGAAGAACTTGGGGATCATGGTGGATGACTTACATGATTGCTTATTCTCTCTAGAGAAAGGTGCGTACCCTAACCACTGTTTAGCTGGATGAAAGCAGGGGAAAACAGCCTCCTCCCACAATTTCCCACCTGATTTTCTGCAGAATAGCACTGACAAGTGTCTTCTGAGACACTTAACTAGACTGGTCTCTCCAGGTAAGTCAGGCAGGGATTGTACAGTGCAGGGATCCCAGAAGGTTTCCATGCCTTGAACTTGACACTGTCAAGGCAAGGTCACCTTGCCATTTGTATTTCTCTCTGGATCAAGCCAGAGGCTCCTATTTATACTTTCAGGTGCTAGTGTTCTTTGATGCTTTGGACATCCTTCTTCCAACCACTTCATTGGTCCCTTTGAATGATTACTGAAACTCAAGATGATCAAATAAGCATCTTCCAGCTCCTTTGCATCATATTTACTTTAGTTACCAGGGAACACACATTTAAGTCTATTGCTTGGTGCCAAGCCAATAGCCAACATTTCTAATACCAAGACTGGCAATTAGCTTGATGGCTAGATGGGTTCACATGAGCATAACACTATTAATTAAACAGCAGCTGTGTTAATCAAGATACCAAAAGTAATTTGTTGGAATAAATATTTTATTAGCATGTCCATCAATAACGCAAAATAAGAGGTTTTAATTCATGCATTTACAAAACTATTCACACTGTGGTGGCTGTAACTCTGTTTAAGGATCTGGAATCAGGTCTCATCTGTCAAAGGGTATATTCCCACTTTATCGCTTCTTGTTAATGGTGCAGTAGATATCAGTTACCCAGCTATACCTACTTGTTTCTTAGTTACAAGCCAAGCATTGCTGTCCCCTCCTGAGCAGCAGTATCTGACAATTGATGCTAAAGGGCTCTTTTGTCCTTGTCGCTTTATTCTTTCAGAAACATGCAATCTGACATTTAACTACAGAAAGATATTGTTGGATTATGGTGGGTTATGATATCTCCTGACATGGTTAGTCACCTCATCTTTTTTTTTTCCTCCTTGAAAAGACTATGAAATTGAAAGAGGGTAAATATATATATTTTTTTTTAATTTCTCCTGGTATTAATAACTAAACAGATGGAGGAAATGGTGTGCTTTAAACAAATACACATCATAAATACAGCAGCTAGCAGTGATTTCTAACTGAATGAGGAGTATGTATTTACTAATGCTGAGGAATATAAAGAAATATATTTCTGAGAAGTAGAGAAAGGCTGCTGATTTTGCAAGAAGGTCATAGATCAGGCAAAGTGTGTTTCAAACACTGAAGAGAGTGGGAAAAGATTAAGGAGAAAGTCTACTGAAAGAGCAAGATATAAGCTGTAAAACTCAGGCTTGTCATAACCCACATTTTTTTGGTAAGACTTCTTTGAGCACTTTCCCATATTGCTTTCTCTGTGTCAGGTTGTTTATTACTCATTAGAGTGGAAGCCTTGCTGTGCTTTATCCACTTGTCCAACATCTTAGATATTTGAGAAACCTGCTGGAAGCACTTACAGAGATAAGTTTTACATAATATGCATGGCTATAGAGTACACACATACATATAAAGAAGGAATTGCATTTATAAAAGAAAAAAAATTATACAGAACTCTACTAATAAGAAAAAATAAATACATGATGGGGAAAGAGTAAATCATTCTAAATATTTGGTCTTCCTTCACAAATACAACCCACAGGCTGTACTACAATTCATTTCTATCATGTGCATTATTTATTCAGCAGTTTTACTCTTCAAAATATTTTAGTTGTGTTTAGGAAAAAGAAACAAACCCAAGTGACTTATGTAGTCAAATTGCACAACACAAATGGTGATCAGGAAACATTGTAAATAAACAGGTGACATTCTGTTACAAAAAATCACCTGTGTTCTGGTGGTTCTGTGGTACTGTCGTGAGTTGACCCTGAGTCTGATGGACAGATCTTTCGACCAGTTGCGCTTCCCGAAATTTACATATTTAAGCCAGTGGAGAGACAGGGAGTGTCCCTTTTTTTTCGGTCTGAAGCTCCTGGCGGGGAAGGGAGGGGAATTGGGCCGGGGCTCCGCTCTTCGGAGCGGCCCCGGGCCTCCCCTCCCCCGGCCCCGGCGGGCCCCGGGCCTCCCCGGGTGCGTGCGGAGAGCTCCCCCCGGGGCAGCTGAGGAGCGGCCGTGATGATCCATAACTGAATCCACCTGAAGCGACTGCCGGGGAGCCTTCCCCCCACCACCCCCTCCTTGTGGCTGCAGAGATCCGGCGGGGGATGATAGAACTTTCCTACAACCAACTCAGCCTATATTGAACTGTAAAATAACATCAAGTGATGAACAGCATAATGGGAGCGAAGCTTTTCTCCATCGTAAGCTCGAGAAACGGAGATTGATTGTCATCATGGCGTCTCCGAGGTCAGAGAGAAAGAGAAAGTGAGTGAATGCTAAAGATGGCTGCGGGGAACAGAGGGCGGAGTCGTGCTTTTAGCGCGCAGCTTAAAACTGCTTCTTGCAGACCGTGGTAGAGACTGTAATATCACAAACTGTTTTAAATCCATTTAAAGACATGGGGGGATGAGAATTCTGTGTGCAGCCTGTGGAGGAAACAAAGGTGATGACGCCAAGTTACCTAGAAGCTGTGAGAGGTTGTGAGAGACTTTTAAAAAATGTTTTGTAACGAAGAGAGCTGTGTTTTTCAGGCTGGAATTTTGTCTATCCTTAAACGAGAATACCCCATGTGTGGCTCATGGGACCGGGTGGAAGAGACTGTGATTTCTTTCCCGTGAGAGAGAGAAGCATTTTTTACAGCAGCAGATTTTCCGGGCGGGGGCTGTTAGCTGGTGCAGTTTGGGAACCACGAGAAGTAGAAGAAACCTCTATTTCCTCAAATACTACAGAGAAACTTTTAAGAATTGTAAATGCTGACCAAAAATCCCATGTTTTGTTATTATTTGTGCTGGAGGAAGTAGGAGGGGGTAGGGGATGCTGGAGAAAAAGGGGTTTTTTTTGTCTTAATCTCTTATTTTAGTTTACTCTTAACTCTATTAGTAATAAACTTTCTTTCATATTCTTGAAGTTTGAGCCTGTTTTGCATTTCTTCAAATCTCCTATCTCACAGAAAGTAAGAAATGCGAACTAAACCACTACAGGTACTAATGCAACTTTTTTTTAAATTATGTGTAACCTTCAGGTGACACAAGCCCTACATCTCAGGTATGATTTGTCTTTTGATCTCTGGAAGCCTTTATATTGTGTTAGTTGTCATGCCTGAAACGTACTCTAAACTGTGAAGTTTAGGGAAAAATTGTGCTTAATCTGTCAAGGAGTCTGTAAGCCAGTGCTGGTCCTGGATGTGCTGGCAGCAGAACTGTGAGATCCCATTGTCATTAATAACAGGAGCTGGACTGCTCTTAATGACCCACACTATTCTCATCAGGTAAACGTGAGCACACAGTGACCCAGCCAGCCCTGACGTGTCTGTGGGTCCCATCCTGCTGCAGCCACCATGGCACCAGGCATGTGGGGATGGGCAGCTCAGGCATGGATCCATCCCAGCCATCTCCAGAGAGCACCTTCTCCAGAGCTGGTTTACATTTAGCTGGCTCAGAGCTTCAGTACAACAAAGTGCTGTTCACCTAAGAGAGGCTGTGGCGATATCATGCAGCAAACGGACACAAAAAAGCAGTCAAGGAAGCTGCTGATACTGTAGTCTGCTCAGAACGAGAGAAAAGTTGGATTAAAGTCACTTTGTCAAAGCACCAACGAGGTGAATGCCCTGGAGAGGAAGCTCCAACAGGACTGTGCCACAGTGCTGTGACAGCCCTCATTCACGAGTAGCTCAGCATCAGCATACTGTAGCTTAATTCTCCGTGGGAAGATTAATCCCTTGGAGAAGGATTAAGCTGCAGTGAACTAGGGCCACTTTATTTCTGAATGGGAAAGGCCACACAGGGATTTAATGTACTTTATCTTATGTGCATTGATTTCACAGCTTTAGTTAATTCATCTTAACTTCCCTGAATTCCCTTGTGTGGACAAGCTTTTTGTCTGCATAGAGGTTTTGGAGCTGCTTGTAAAGCTCCTCATGCAGCCCAACCAGAAAGCAGGTTGGAATGATTTCTGTGCTTCTGAAGGAGCTTATACCTGTCTAGATGCTATTAAATTACCTCTTTCTCAGATGGTTGGTCCGTGACATCCTTAGAAGAACTATTTTAATTAGATTTTTGAATGGACCAAAGAAAAAGGAATGTTCTTAAAACTAATCTCTGGGCTGTTTTTGAAATCTCTCATGAAGAGTCTTTTCAAGGCTTTCAGATAGCATGAATTGTGTATGGCTGCACAAACAATATTTTCTCAAGACTGGACATGTCTGGCCAGTGCAGTTTAATAGGTTTCCTTGCCCAGTGAGATTTTCTTCATCTTTTGTCATGGTCCTAAGAAAACCTTTTGTCTGTATGGATAAGGAGTGCGTGGAGTTTCTATTTCTTGATCCTAAAAATGTTAATCCCTTCCTCTTGGTGGCACAAGTGACACATCTGGGTTAAGGAGTATGTTTTCATGGGTGCTGCTGTTAAAATAATGGCATGGTTTGACTGTTGTTGTCCTTTGGGGAAAGGATTCTGCTCATTTCCTGCATAGTTAATGTGAATTACTGATAAGGTGTTTCCTGATGTCGATGAATCATAACCCAGTTTTACTGTTCAGCTACACCATGACAATTCATCTATCCATTTAAAACTTTGCCAAACAGTTCTTCACTGGAACACTTCATGCGACACAAAAAGACATCTCTTGTGGATTCCACAGAAGTGTTACTATGACTTAATTCTGTAGCAGTCAATAAATATTTTGCCATTTTAGTAAGTATATGATGTGCATAGGGGCCCCACCACATTCACTTGGAAAAAGTCATGTGAGAACAGAGGTATTGAAGGACAAAGAAATGTGAATAAAAGCTGAACACCAAGGTACAGATGTTTTCCACCAGTATTACTCAATAGCAGTATTCATGAATACTGATCCCAGTGGGACTAGGAAAATATTTTAAAATATAAAATGCATATTTATATAGAAAAGATATGTTATGCAACATGAGCAAAAGGGAGGAAATTAATTTAGCTGTTTGTGACCATTTGCACTGAATTTTGCAAATGCAGGAAATAGAAGTAAATATTTTTAAAATTTATCTGTGATACCCGTATTTATATACTATTGTACTAAAAGCTTTATAGATGTTCAATGTGTTCTAATGATTGCTTTTCCTCTTCTTTCACACAGCTGATTGGATTTGTGTATGCCTGTTACGTGATCAGTATTTTCATGGAGGAGGAGGACAGCTGTAAGTACTGACACACACCTCACCATCTCTGGAACCAAGGTACCTAGGCTGAGACTTAGCCTTGCATTGAACTACCAAGGCAAAGAGCAAAGTTGGAAAAATGGCAGAATCTGGCATTCATGTACACAACCAATTATGCTTAAAGACATACTTATTTAGGTACTACCAAGTTACCTAGGTAGGATTGCACTTTCTGAATTTCTTCATAGAGATTTGTGAACCTCTTACATGAGCCAGTCACAGTGATGAAAATTATGTGATCCATATTGCATACATATAGATATATACGTATGTCTTTATGTGTGTACATTTACATTTGAATCAAAGCTCCTGAAGATTCTTAATCTGTTTTTCCAAATGACAGCTTTATCAACAGTAAAGTTAATGGGGATGACAGACCAAGCCATTTACAGTGTGCAGTATCACTCTGATCAATAATTAAGTAAACCTGATCTACACTTACAGGCACCTAGACCATGTATTTAAAATGCTAACCCCATGCTCTTAACTTGCCTTTGTCAATGAAACTCTTACATATATATGCTCATATTGTTCCAAAAGTTTGAAAATGTGCACACCTTTTAAAAAGTATTTCTCAAAAAGTCATTAAGAGAGTATTGGAAAAATCTGAATATGCTGAACATTTTGGTAGGATGCTGTGTGAAAAGAGGTTGTGAGAATTGCCTAAGGATGTCACCATACCCACGTGACTAGGATAGCCATTGGTAAAAGCAGTAGAGAGAATGGAAAAATATTGGATGAGCAGAGGAGCAAATACAAGAACAAATTTTAAAAGGGACAACCTGTGGTCATGTAAATTACTTCCTCTAATTTATAAGGAGGTAACCAGTAAAATAGCTCTCTCTAGGAGAAAAAAAAAGAATGAATGTCAATAGCATTTTATGGTTTTAGGATAAATAACGTACAACCAAATATTTATTTATAAACTTTTATTCGTAAATCTTTTTGCAATTGTTTTGTTTCTTCACAGAATAGCTCTAGTGGGTGAATACCATAGGAAAAAATTAATTTAGTTTGTAGGAAAGCATTTGATGATACCTGGAAAATCTCATTGAAAACATAATTCAAGTAATTCATGTCTGTGGTGGAAAAGCAGACTGTTTGGTTGAAAATAGTGTGAAGGACTATAAACAAAATACTTTTCCACTGCTACAAATGGTACAATGTTCAGTTCTCCGTCATAATGCAACAGACATTAGTATCAAATCTATTTTAACACTTTCATTTTGGTTTTTATTAGGAAGAAAATGTACCAAAGAGATTCTCAGATAAAATTGAGTGGCAAGGAGCCGTAAGCATGTTGTGCACATAGCATACTGTGGAAAGGCACGAGGAGCCTGGATAAAGATGGATGCTGTAAAGGAGAAATAAGAGCACTTAGAACATAAAATGTAAGGCTTAAGGAGAAAAAGCCCAGAAAATGCTTCCTGGCAAAGCTGGAAACTGTCAGTTAGGCAGGAACTGGTAACACAGGATATCAGCAGAAGATGGCATAGGAGCACAAGGGCTGTGTAGTTTGGGATGTATAAACACAGTCTTTGGTCAGTGAAATCCAGAGACAACTCCTTTCCACATGGCTGTGATGAGCCATGGCAGTAGCCAGGGCTTCGTATGGATAGCTGAAAACTTTGTTTATGAGACAGTTACTAACTAAATTCCTGGAACAGGGAGGCTGCGTTGGGTGTTAGGGAAGGCCTGCAGACTGATGAGGAAGACACAAACTACAGTGCCTTTGAAGAATAATCATGTGTGCACATGCACACCCACATGCAAACACAGATGCATCTGTACCTGGGAAGACAGACTCTTCCCTTTTTACACAAATATGTTATATAACTGTTGGGTTTGTTTAGCCTTTTATAATGTGCTTCACATACCCTATTTCAATCACGTGTGAAAGACAGAACTCCCAGCAAAGAATACATGTTCATGGAAACTGCAGTCATGTGCTACAGAACATTTGTGGTTTACATATTCAGGTCCTCACAAAAGGGTTTTTGTCAAGTTAAGAGCCCTGTTCACTTTGAAAACATGTCTGTCTCAGAAGAGATGGGGCCTGATTAATTTTCCTTCTATTTCCTTTCTTCTATTTTCCTTCTTTTCCTTTCCTAGCCCACCTAACTGTCTTTTGAGGGTTTCAAGCCATATGAGACAGATGGAAATTTAAATCACTGAGAATGGAGAACAGGTGACATATTTATCAACCAATAAAACACATCAAGTGCTAAGGTGATCCAGTGTGTAGAATTAACCCAGTTCCCGTTCTCCTGAAACAACTCGGGGGTCTGCATTTAACTTCTGCTTGTCTTTCAGAATTACCAGTAACAATTTGGTCTTCTGTTACAAGTGTAAATCACCTCACTTGTCTTGGAAAGCATGGTGTAATGTCCTTTGTTAGGAATGGACAAATTACCCATTTCAAATGCATCTAAAGATACATTTGATCTTCTAGACTCTTTTGTGAATAGGTTTTTTTGGTCGGCAGAGAATGACCTGAAGCAGGGGCAAGAGCAGTGCACAAAGGAAGGAAAAAGAGGAGCAAAGAAGTGGAATAGATACAGCTAGGAGATTTTACAACCATTGGAGAGAAGTAATTTCTGATTTGCTACTTTTTTTATTGCCTTCCAAGATTCTGAATTGGTTCAAAAGCAAATAAACAGTCTTTTAATATCTCACTTTGTGTCTTAGTGCCCATTTGTGTTTTAGAGCCCTCTATGCTTATAGATAAATACATTAAAGACAGATGTTAACCCCTTCATAGGAATCCCACAGATACGTTTTAAATAAAGAAACATCTGTTAAAGGCACAGTGAGAAAATTTTGGTTTGGTTTGGTTTGGTTTGGTTATTAGCTGAGAAGATCAGGACTTATTCTGGAGAATGTTGCATTGCTGACTTGCAGCATAATGAACAGAAAATTATTCTAGATATAAGTACAGTGGTGCTTCAAAGCAGATTGAAAATAGACAGTGTTTGCATTAGGATAAAAGTCCAAAAAACTGCAACTAAGACCAATTTTATGCATTTTAATATGATGCGGTAGGTTTTTCTCTTAGGTAGGTGCAGCTATTCAGTCATATTTTACCAGTAGTCTGCACAGAATAAATCCTCAGCCGTCTGAGAGTCAAAGCCCCCCTAATTAAATATACTCTGCAATATTCAGTGCATCAAGTTAACCCCAGTTCTTGGTCTGAAACCCATCAGGCAGACTTAAAAATTAATAATAGCTGCCTGTTTAGCCTCTGTGCAATGCTGGAATGGATTTTGAGCCTGACATTTCAGCTGATGGACACTTTTCTGAACTGTAATAATGCTTGAGGAAACATTTTTTTCCAGCTATTGCTCACCTTACCTACATTTCATACTGTAGTTAACTTTTACTAAGAAGGAAGATGATAACAGGTCAAAAGGAATGAATAAGAAAAAGACGTGTAAAAGGCACACTGCTGTAGTGGGGTTAATGCCTTCCATCATTCATCCTAATGAAAAAGTCTATTTATATCTCTTCCCTTCATTTTTTCATTTTTTTCTTCGTAGATCTATCAATCTCTGTAAGCCCTTTTGAAGGAATAGAATATGTAAAATCTGTAGTCATAAAAGCCTGCCACTATCCTGTTTGCGAATCATTTTCTCCTAAAAATGAACTCCTAAACTGGTTTCCACCTTGTCAGAGTTATTGTTTTAATTCTGTGGAGTCTGGAGACTAGGCAAAACACATTGCTAAAATCATGACTGCATTTCTAAATAATTTCTGTTCTTTTTTGAGAAACAGTTGATAGCACTATTACTAAATACTAGTTCATAAATGTGACACTGACACATGTCAGAAGTGATAGTTCTGTACTGCACTGGATTTTGTGGAGTGGAAACTTATTTGTAAAGAAACTGCATGAGGAAATGACACTGAAATCAGAGGGGAAGGTTTGCCACAGAACTACCATTGTGATTTCAGCATTTTTGTAAAAATGAGGCTGAAATGCCAAAGAGCCAATCCAAGGAAACTTAAACATCTTTTGTGCATGAGCAAAAATAGAGGAAAGGGCTTCCATTCACCATGAAGATTTATTCCGTAAATGAAAGCACAGGAGCAAAACTGATAAAGAAAAAAAGGATTCTTTTTTGTCTGTCCTCTATGGTAGTTGTATTCAGAGTTCAGCTGTACTTTCGGAACAGAGAGGAAGATGAATTTGTTTTTACAAATTACAAGTTTCCCCATATTGTGAGTGAGAAAATTTTGGTTATTTATGCCATCATTAGAAAAATATTAAGTAAAGCCAGATACATTATTACTTCCTCTGAAAAACTACTGCCTTGCCTTATCTGACATATGGCATTACATTCATACACACCATTGAGCATCTGTTGTCAGTAATCAAATAAGACAGAAAGAATTTTTCATCGCATTTAATTTAATATTTATAGTTACACAATAGGTCCAGCAGTGATAAATTTCTTATAAATATGCTATTTTTTTGCAAAGTGAATAAGGAACTAGCTAGCAATAACTAATATTATATATATTTGATTATGTATAAGTATCCAAGTTGCCTTAACTAAGGAGTTTTTGGGAACCCACTACTACTATCTTTACATTAATTGCAATTGTTCATGCAACTGAGTCCGTTTATCTTCTGAGAAGAGAATTTTTGTGATAAAATGTTTAATATCAAGGATCACCAAGAAGGAGGATTCTGCACTACACTTCTGTTGGACAGTACAAGAATCCCCAGGCAACAACTGTCCTAAATTACCCCCCTGAAAGCAAGGACTTAATGAAACTTGCCAAACAGCAGCACAGGTCATTGCTGGGCTTTAGCACTCACCACTCTCACCTTTAAACCATAATAACTTGAAACAAAATGTGTTGCTGTTGACCAGTGGATGAATATACTTTACACAGACTTTTAAAATTATAATAAGTTTTACTGCTTGGCAGTGAAACAGCGCTGTAGCTGCTAGGTTGACAGCATTCCCCCGACTTTAGTGTTTCTGGAAAGTGGGAGTGACTATCAGTATTTTTGGAAGGCTTGAAAGCAGTTTGCATCTTTCTGTTCATCTGGACAAGAAACCCAAACCCCCAAATTTTGATTCACCTGTTCTGGAAAAACAACAGAATCAGGTATTTTTGCCAGGTATGCATATTGCTAGGCATGAAATAGTAGTGGATTCATAACCAAATGTATTCTGTAATTCAACAGAACAGTTTTCTAAACATGAACAAGTGTGGCCTCCCGCGGAGATGAAGAGTCCAATATGCCTGTCCCCCGTGGTCTGTGACATCTGGAAAGCCGGGGAGCCCAGCCAGTGCCACAGGTGGTTCCGGCCACTCCTTGCACTGAGGTGCTGCCCTCATTTCAGGGTGGCTCATTCCCTGGGGGCAGCTGCTGTCATCATCTTGCAGATGCCTGCCATGGACTGAAGGAGAGGTTGTGGTGTGACCAGAAATGTCACCAGGCATGTCCAGGGGGCTTCCTCAGTTCAGCTGTGGCCCAGGACAACCCCACTAGACATTTAATGGAGACAAATGTCAGGTTGCAGTTTGTGTAGACTCTAGAGGTCTGTCCAGCTGGAGTTTGTTGATGAGATGCAGACTCACCTGTTTACTACCCTACTTGTACCTGACTCCATTTTCTCCTATAGTGGCAATATAAAGGATAAACCTCTATTCTAGCAACACTTTATGGTCTAACAACGTTGTGTGGTCCTACAGTCCTATTGGTGCCCTTATTATTCATCATTAGCCTTAGTGTGTGAATTATCTGAAAATGAATTCTCATTCCAGCACTAAACTAACACGGTGAATTCTGAAGCATTTAATGAAGGAGGAAATACTGCAGGGACGTTGCACTATTTAAATTACCTGTACATACTCTTTCAATTTATTTATTTTCTTTTTTTTTTCACATTCAGTTATCATACATTGCCTGAGAAAGCATTTGTCTAGTTCCTATGGAAACATATGGATAGATACAACACACACAACCAAGGGTAAATCTTTGAGGTGGTATAAAATAAAAGCAAGTAAACAATATAAATATAAATACTAGGAAATAATTTTGATTATAGATAGGTTATTGGCAAAAAATTGCAGCAAAGGCATGATCCCCCCTTCACTTTTTCTGCTTAAAAACCATGGATGAATCATCTGTCACAGGAAAACAACTCTAAAAAAAATACATATACCCATGCATCTGTCTGCTTTTACATTCCCCTAGCAAAATATACAAAATGGTCTTCATTTCTAGTTGTATTGTCCATTTACTGTTGCAGAACACTGTTCTAGCTAAGAGACTGTCTTTAAATAATAGATGGTGGGCGGTGTAGGGAAAGGGAAGTCTTGACTGTGGAATATTTCTAGCAGCAGCAGAAGTTACCTGCTTGAAAGTACATATGTTTCATGTGGAATGCAACATGGAAGGTTTGTCCAGATGGGGTGCAGACAACGCATGAGGAAATGGCATCATCTAAATTGTGTGTAAACTAATGCAAATTTTTCATTGGTAGAACATAGCTTTCTCTAAGGTGTGAATGAAATAACTTGAGGAAATCCCCCTTGAGTTTCTAAACCACTTCAGCAGAATATTTTAGTTTATCTTCAGTAAAGAATTCATTTCTTAATGTTGTGTTGGCTTGAATAGGTATGGTGATAATAGTCAAGACACCATTTCCATGCAAGCCAGCAGCTCATTGATTTTTCATTAAGGAAGGGGATAAATCACTTAAATGGTAAGAGTATCTCCAGTGCATTCCCACAATTCCTCCCTTAAGCACAAGTCAGAAATTTCTTCCTGAAATTCAGCAGAAAAGAATCACCTCAATCACTTTAGCAAAAAAAAATATTATTGGATATTCTCCAGACTATTATTAGGTCACAGCAGTAGTGATGAACACACAGTACAGTTTTGAAATGTTCTTGTGTGGGTGAGGAAATCCCGAGTGCCCAGAGCCAGCTGTACCTGGCCCTACAGACAGCTCAGTGGGTGAGTTGTATTCTCCTCTGCTTCATGCACTGAAATGATACTTGGTCATTTTGATCGAGCTGGAGCTCTCCATTCATTCTTCTTTGTACAAAGTTGAGGAGAGTTTAGGAGTGTAAACTTTAATATTATTTTTAAGGTCTCTGTTATACCAATGAACTGTGTGAGCATTCAGCTGCCAAAAGGTAGGGAGCTGCAAACACTGGCTTCCATCCACAATTTTGGATTCTGACTGTAGAAATATGCACATGTATTATATATAGTCATTTAAATGAGACTTCAGGAGCACAGGTGAAGTATTTAGAAATATCTGTATGGAAAGCAAAACAGATTTTACATACTATTTTCAGAAAATATTAACACAGTTTTCTGAACAGAGAAATGTGTCAGAACAGTATTATATTATGAGACAATTTTACCTCTTTTGATAAATATGTACATGAATATATATGTATGTATATGTGTAGGTGGATATGTATATCCATATGGATGAGTATGTAGTTGAATATATGCATATTTTGGTTCAAACACAGATATATACTTTTAACTGATTTCCAGACTGACAGCTAGCGAGTTTTTAAAGGCTAGGTCACTGCTACCTAATCAATTTATGTTTTACAGATACAACTAATGTTAAGCATTTCTGCCATTGATTCAGATTTATTTTCTTAGATATATGGAAGAATTTTTTTTACAATGGGGATGGTGAAACAGAGGAAGAGGTTATGCAGAGAAGTGCCAGGTGCCCCATCCCTGGAAACAAAACTCAAAATCAGCAGTCTGATCTAGATGAAGATGTCCCTGCTCAGTGCAGGGGGGTTGGCCTTTAAAGATGGCCTTTAAAGATTCCTTCTAACTCAAATTATGCTATGATTCAGTGATTCTATGAATATTATATGCCATATCATGTATAAATACATATATATACATACATACACATACATACATTTGTACAACTATGTACAAATTTGACAAAGACAAATGCAGGGTCCTGCACCTGGGGAAAAATAACCCCAGGCACCAGCACAGGCTGGGGCTGACCTGCTGGAAAGCAGCTCTGCAGAGAAGGACCTGGGGGTCCTGGTGGACAACAAGCTGTCCATGAGCCGGCAGTGCCTTGAAGGCCAACGGTGTTCTGGGCTGCATTAGGAAGGGCACTGCCAGCAGGTAGAGGGAGGTGATCCTGCCCCTCTCTTCAACCATGGTGAGGCCACATCTGGAGTGCTGTGTCAGTTCTGGGCTCCTCAGGACAAGAAAGAAAAGGCACTACTGGGGTGGGTCCAGCAGAGAGTTACAAAGGTCATTGGGGAACTGGAGCTTCTCTCTTATGAGGAAAGGCTGAGGGAGCTGGACCCTCCTTCTGTGGAGAAAACATAATTGAGATAACTTATCAATGCATACAGATATCTTAAGGGCAGCTGTCATGAGGATGGAGCCAGACTTTTCTTGGTGGTGCGCAGTGACAGGGCAAGGGGTAGTGGGTACAAACTCAAACACAGGCAGTTCTGTCTGAGTGTGACAAAAAAAGGCTTTCCTTTAAGGGAGGCAGGGCACTGGAATAGGCTGCCCAAAAAGGCCATGGACTCTCTTTCTGTGTAGATATTCACCAGTAGCAACCTGCTGTAGGTGAACCTGCTTTAGCAGAAGGGTTGGAGTACATGATCTTCAGAGGTCACTTCCAACCCCAACAAGTCTCTGAGTTGTGATGGAAGAGAATTGTCTTCAAGTAGGAATATATTTATAATCATACAGTTTTCTTTAAATTGGAGATCATACCTTCCCTTTAGATTTTTTTGTTTACCACTATAATAAATAATATTCTTATTAGAATGGAATTGTAATTCTTATTTCAGGGGTTGTATCATTTAATGAGAGTTCCTCAATGAGAGTTCTTAGATCTGTGCATTCCCTACTCCCTAATACTCAGTATGCCCTTTTTTTTTAACTGTTTTTTTTGATTCCAGTTTCTACTAACCTAACTTAATATTGATTTTGTTTTAGTCTCCACCTTCCACCTCCTTGGCCTTTCTGTTTAAATTAAATCTGTTTTTAAATGGATGCTATCCCAACCCCCAGTTGCCAGCACCTTAGCCTTTTCACTTAAATTGCATCTATTGTTAAATCAATCTTACTCCAGCATCCAGCGTTGCTCTCTTGAGCTTTCCACTCAACATCACATACAGGCCTAAGTGGTGCCCATCCTGTCTTTACCTTTCATCCAGCTGTTCCATTAAAATGAAACCTCTTTATAAATCCATTTTCCACTTCCTGTAGCAGTCCGCTTACTTCTTTATTTCTGAATGGCAGCAGCCTTGTGTCTGTTGTAGTTTGTGGAGCTCAAAAAGAAACTTTTCAGACTCCCTCTCTTCTGTGTAAATGTCATCTGTCCCAAATCTTGACTGTCATGCAGATAGGTTATCCTAATTTCTGGGTCTCAGTTTAGGTAACATCCATTTGATTGTTACTGCTGCCTGAGTGGTAATTTCCCAGCCAGCAAATCGTGCCTAGGAGCTCTGCTGCCTTTGGTGTGGGAAGCGTAAGCCTGGAGCAAATGATGTGCCCCTGTAAGGAAGGGATGTGCTGAGACAAGGGAGGGCACAGGATTAGTCAGGCTCTACACTGGGCTGTAAGCTGTCTTTATTATATGCTGATAAGGAATCTGGGAATTTGGTGAGCAATGAACAGTTACAGTTGAGACAATTATACCCACAGCTTCCCTGATGTGATGCATAACTCAACCTGTTTGACAGACCCAACAGACTTGTAGATGAATTAGCAGTTTGGGTGGTCAGAGTTCTCAATGCCTTTTCCTTTATGCCCATGCCTGGCCTGCAAGAGAGGTGGTGAGGTTTCATCTCGGAAGAAAGAAAAGTCCTCCCTTCTTCTTTACAGTTAGTAGCCTCAAAAATTAAAGCAGATCCATGCAGACCACCTGAGCTGAGAGACTGCCACTGATTTTTCCTGAAGATAAGGTTTGTTCACAATTCTAATAACACTAAGCTTTGAAAAACAGCAGTAAAAAAAGCCAAAACTGTTCAATATGGGTCCCTTTCTATCTAATGGGTTCCAGTGTATGTAATCATACATTATAGCCTTAGAGGATATTCAAACTACCTTGCAAAGCAGGTACTATATATTCAAAAAGAGATGGCTAACCAGTACAAGTCAGTGAAGTACATTGGCCCAAGCCATAAATTTCAGGTCATAGGCAGGTAAATTTTGAAGATAATTTTATTTGGTAATGGATACTTTCTCGAATTGTAGCAAAATTGAAAAAATTGAATAAAAATTAACTATCCACCATTTTACTCATCTTTGAAAGTCTCAGGTCTGAATCTCATAAATCTAAAGGCAAGCAGCATCTTCCACCGAGAAAAGTGGTTGGTTTTGTTTAGAAGAGAAAGGGATAAGTAATGATTACTGATAAGGTGAAAGCAAGAGAAAGACCCTTGCAAATAAAGTATCACAAGAATTGCTTAGAAAAACCACAGTCACAGAACAAGTGAAAGGAGAAGATATTAAGTCAGCTGGTCAGAGCATAGTGCTATTTAACACCAAGATTGTAGGTTTGATCCCTGTATCGGCCATTCACTTAAGAGCTGGACCCAGTGATCCTTGTGGGTCCCTTCCAACTCAGAATATTCTGTGATTAAAATATTTAAATTAATTCAGGTGATTATTTGCTAAACACTTTTCTTTGTCCTGGGAAATTCTTACCTCTTCCTTAGTTCTCTTTACTGTGTTTCTGATGTCATTACATCTTCAACCTTTCATAAAGTAACCTTTTAAAATTCTTCCTGTTTTAAACTTTGACTTGTTGTCTATATGTTTGGCTTTTCAGATTTTCTAGTCATACTATTTCAACAGCCTTAATGGTTTCATTATAGAAGATAAGCAAGATTTATAGCAAGAGGTGTTGTCTTAATAAATCAGAAGATATAGCTGTTATGGTTTTCCAGCTGGGCCAGTTGGTCAAATAAAATATATTGCCTGTTCCTAGAAAAGCTGTTTTTCAAGAAGGCTACATTATATTTATTGCATTTAGTCTGTATTGCTGATGTGCTTTATTAACTCTGTATCATAACAAGCCTTTCTCTTACCAGAGCTCTGTGATTTGGGTCATAGCTGGACTCACTTTAAAATTCATTGACATTCTTTTGCCTTGAATCAATAAATATACAGTTGGTTTTGTTAGCAGAAATTTAATCTCAGTTCATCTGTGTTTTTCTCAATATCACAGATTAGATACAGCAAAATTAAGTGATACTATGTGACTCTCACCATTTATATGATGCCTCCTATTCCTTGGCATTGATTTCTACTCATTCTTTTTTTCCTCCTTAATCATGACAATGTGTTATTTTGGAGGACTGAAATTTGAGAGTTACGAGGTTTTCATAAAAGTCTCTTTTTACTTCATCTTTCTTGAGGGAGAGTTTTTTTACAGATGAGGGCAGTATTTCATTATCTTTCTTTTTCATTAGCAGATTGATTCACTGGTGGCTTCAAAGAGGTATTAATCCTGTTACAGGCTCTACTCCAGACATTCATCTTTCTCCTAACATGAAATTATATCACTTTCTAACAATGAGAAAACCATTCTACTTGCCATCATGCTTTGCTAACACATGTGATTTTTCTTTGTTCACTCCATCATATATGAGAAGACCCCTGGCTATTGTAAGCTCCCATTTTATAATGCTCTACATTCTTAGTTCTATTTTCAAAGTTGAGAAAATAGTAATTTTTTTTTTTTTGGGGGGTGTTAAGGTGCTAATTTGAGTTGATGACAGAGATGGCAATACCAAAAGCAATATTAAGAGAGGAGAAAGTTGACTTGGATGTGAAGATAGAGCAGGAAAAAAAAAGCAATAAAATATGAGGAACAATAGATTTCCTCACCTGCAGAGAAACACTCGTAGAGACAAATGGGTACTTGTGGATGCACTTGGATGAGGTTAAGTGGTAAACTTAGCAGATATATCCACAATGGGTCTAAAATGCTGGATGGTCCTGTATTCTGGGGTAGACTGAAGATATCATAGAAGAACTTGAAAGTACATTTACTGGGACTGGAAAAGGCTCACATGATACTGATAAACAAAAGATTATTTTGCTGGCTTCCTCATCTTGAAAAACTAAAAGCAAGAAACAGAAGATTAGAGCTTGTTGATTTGTGCTCATTCACAGAGAGAAAAAATTGCAAGGAAGATATTGAGAATCTGGAGATCAGTGAAGGGATTTATCCACTTCTGTTTCCTATCTGTAGACTTTGATTCAGAGAAGGCACAGTAGGACCACAGGCTTCTGCTGGGAGGGAATTTCTGCTGGGATGAGGAGAGGAGGGCTCCATCAGTGCTGGAGGCAGCATTGTCTGTTTAGCAGAGGAAAAAAATGTAGTTTGGATCTAAAGACACTAAAACCCTGGGAGATTTGTGGTAGAAGACTTTGGGGTCTGCACCTCAAGGATTGAAGCAGACCACCGCTAAGCGAGATGTAGCTGGGAGTGCAGTGTAGATGCAGAGCAGGGAGTGCATGCAATGCCCCACACAAATGAGCAAATATCATGTGGTGAAGCAGGATTTCTACACAGAGTGTCACTCGTGGTCATGAGGGCAAAGGCAGGATGATAAGTGAGAAGGAGGATGAGGAAATGGAGATGGCCTCATCTGAAATGGAGAAAAATGTTAAAGAGTGTTAATGGATTTGATGTCATGAAGTGGCAAATAGCATCAGATCAGTATTCTTTTGAAAAAGTTGATACCTGACCTCTCAGGCTGCTGGAAGTACAAGTTTTAGCATCTGTAGCAAGTTCAAGATATGAAGTCTTTTGAGGTAAAGATGGTAGTTCGGTACCTGGATCCCAGCAAAGTTAGCTACTAATAAAGGAAGGGCCAGGGAAGAAGGAGACTTCCCTGACTGACAGCAAAAGGTATTAATGGGCAGACATGTTAAGCAGATTTTAAAGCAAATGAAAAAGAGTTATAAAGGAAAGGAAAATTGCAACATGGGCTGAGTGTGACAGAGCTTTAGTCATCCAGACCTTTGAAGTGTATGTGCACGGTTCCCTTTACAGAAAACTTCCCCAAAATACCGCAACACAAAACTCATAAAAGACAGAATTAATTGCATTATAAACTAGCACACTTTTAAAATGGAAAACTCGAAGTTACTGGATCATAGAGAACAGAAACAAGAGGCTTATAGCATTTCCTCCAGTGTTCTCTGTGTCTGTGTAGTTGGAGAACCATTTGAGTCTTAGCCAAGTCTCTGGCTTCCTGACTTGCAGGATATTCTGCTTGGCCTCCCAAGTTCTTTCCATTATCTCTGAGGCCTGCCTGCTTTGCTGCTCCCTACTGCAGCCTCTGCTTGAGGAGTAGGTTAGCAGCTCCTTCCCTCTCTGGCTTGCATCCTGTGCTGTGCCATGAACACACACACTCTCCTGAATGTCCTTGGCTCACTCCAATTTTCCTAAGACAAGTAAAGATACAAACACATGAAGCAAACATCATGTCATAGAGGATGATGATAGCAAATTTCAGAAGCAGTCTTTCACCCCTAGGAAGGTAGGAAGTAGGAAAAAATCCAGAACCACTCAGTGATAAGAAGAATCCTTCCAGTCCTGTAACCTACTTTTTTAAAATAAAATAATGTTCTGTTGTGAATGGATGATGTGAACTTTCTTCAATACATAGAAATCCTTTCCTCCGAATGTCACACGTGTTCTAATATGTCATGTATTTGATCTTGCAAATACTTTTCTCTAGGAATTTTATCATTAGTGTCTTATCATTTTATTCATTAGTGTTGAACAGGTTCAGCATTAATTTTTAAAAAAGGGAACATTAATTTCACATACTAAAGTATCAGTGACTTGTAGTTAAGATTAGAAAAAACAGCTGTGATATTCTTGGGCATATAATAAGCAGGCAGTTATGAATACTTAAGTGTTGCCTCAAAAATAAATAATTGGATCATACTGGCAAATAACTGAAGCCAGAAGAAATTCTATGGATACAAGGAATGACAGGCCAGAAACAGAGCCCTGTGAGACTCAGCTGATAGGAAAAAGAAACAACTAACAACTGGAAAGAACAAAACACCTAACTTGCAACCTAGCAATGAACTGTAAGTGGAATAGATCAACTCCAATCGGTCCGAGCATCTGCACTGAACATTTTTGAAAGAATGCTGTAGTTTATGGCATCACACTCAGCAGTAATATAAAGGCACGCCAGTACATAGCACGTATTCCTGAACCAAAAAAAGATCAAAGCGTAACTTCAAAAAGCAGATACAGAGTTCTGTCTCTTTTGAAGTCAACTTGGACACATTTATTGTGAAGATCACGTGTCTAGAGGTGTGACTGAAGCTGTAACAGCCTTCTGTAAAATAGTCTTGGGACTATTTAAGCTGCTTGGGACTATTTGACTATTTTAGTGGATAGACTGGATATGTGTTATGAGAACTCAATGGCATGTTTCTCTCCCAATATTGTATGAATGTAATCGATAAATGTGGTTTCTGGGCATTTAATGTCTTTTATGCGTGGTTTATTTTCACTTTGCAGGCTTAATTTGTTTATAGGAAGTATAACTTAAAGTAACTTAAAGAGGGAATTACGGAATGTTCTTCACCAAAAGGGAATAGATCAAAAAGGGTGTCAGAAAGGGGAAAATGAGTAATTAGTGAAGAATAATTTTTTTACAATTTCACATCTCTAATTTTATCACTGTATTGGAAATTATCTAGGAAGTTTTAATTAGAATTGTTTACAATTTACTTTGCAGAAAGAAGGCTACCCTTCACTGTATTTGAAATCTCATACTAGAACTAGCAATAGCATCTCTAAATACAAGCCTCAAAAAAAAACCCCACAGCTTTGCTTGTTTGAAATATTTTTAAATACAACTTCCATATATTGGTATTCTCACTAGGATGTTAGCATTTTCATTAAAATGAGGAACAGGAAAATGTAGTGACCTATAAAGGAAGAAAACTTATCATCAGACATACTTAGTTTGAATTGCATTGCTGAAGAACAACGTAAGTCATAGCCAGCTGTGCTGAGATGTATGGGATGGTTGATGCCCAAGCTGATAAGTATTTAGAGGGAGTAAAATATGACATTTTAAACCAAAATGAAAAACTATTCTTCATCAACTTAAACTTTGCATGTGGGTTGGCAAATAGCACAATGCTACAAAAAACTGGTGCTTTCTAAAGCCTAAAGGAAACAACTTATACATACCTGCAGCTTAAAGTATATTTTTTTCTGATACTAAGCTAGTGATAATGAACTTGTGACAAGTATTTTCCTGCATGCCTTGTGTGTGAAAACCATACTTGTCTAGGGACTTTTACCATGTGGTGGCCGGGAGTCCTTAAGGACTTGAAAGTCACTGGAAAATACTTACTTTTAGGGAAAAAAAACCCAACAAAACATCATAATGCAGCAGCCTGTCACTTAGTTTCAGTAATGGGATGGTATAACTGTAAATAGCTTTCAAAGGCATGGCACTGAAGAGATTTTTCAAAGATACTTTCGGATTTGGAATGACTGGGGAGGTCTGGGTTAAGAAAGTTTGAGCAATTTTTACTTCCTAACATCTTAGATCTTCTTCATACTTCCTTCGTCTTACTGGGCAGTCATATCCTTGGAGAATAAATTATATTGATATCTTGGATGTCACATCACTGATAAAATGAGGAGAGAGTTCAGTAGCAAATATCATAGATAAAATTTCCATGCCAATGCCCTTTCTAAGGCAGCTTGTGAGAGGATCCTTCTTTCAGTGCAGCCCTGTAGAGAAGTGTGGTACTTATATGTTACAAGGTAGAGCAGTTTTTTAAATTATGATCTATCCCACTGGTGAAGACAGAAGAAAATCTGGTGCAAATATCATAATAATTACTGTGGGACATCGAAATATTCCCCTCCTAGCTTCCAGTAATAAAAATTTAATTAAAAGGTTGTCTCTTAGTAATTTTCTACTACTTTATCCTCTTTTAACCTGATTACCATCTGCCAGTACTTTATAGAGACAGAGTAGCAGAGTGCCACAGATGATTACTAATGTCTCTTCTTCTCCCTTTCTTAATTGTCTTGCACACATTTTCCCTCCTTTAGTCCTCTACATAAATGAGAAGCTATTCCTATGATCCTGCAATGGAATGTGTTATTCTTCTGCTGCAGGGCTTGAGACTTAGGTGCTCAGGCTTAGTATGAAGAGGGGAAAACGGGTAATATTGGCTCCAGACAGATAGCTGGGTCAATCTGGCTGGTGCAGTGAAGGGTATAAGGGCAGTGGATCTCTTGAGGGTGGAAAGCAACTGAAAAAGTGGACACCCTAGGAAAAAACATGTTTATCTGGGAAGTTTATGTAAGCTACAAGTGCAAACATTGGAAAGTCCAAAGTTTGGACTTTATGCATTTAGCACTGACTTATCATCAATCCCCCAGTTTTGCTTCCTTTTTCTAATTGATTTGGGTTCCTTTTCTGCAAGTTACACCCTCCTCAGTTGTGTACCTTTTCTTAATGAATATAATTGCGTTGCTGTTTTGCCTTTCAAAAAAATCTCAGTACAAGAAAAATAATTCAGTGCAAAACAGCATTTCAAACTCCACAGGTTAAGAAAATCTTCTGTACTTAAAAATACAAGTTCGAGCAGCTGATAGTCTGCCTCTCCCTTGGACAGGGGACAGCTGGAGGTGCCAACCATTTGAGCCATCAGCTTTGGGGCTTACTCCCATTTATAAAATGGGGAAGCAAGCATCAATAGGATCTAAGGTATTCCAGGCCAAGAGACTGCAGGATTTACTAAGAATTGTGCTATTGCCATACAGTGCTGCTCTGTTCATACCCTGCACCTCCAGACATGCTTAGAATTTGCCAACTTTGAAAGAAGAACTTAGTAATATACCCATGAGCTGAGAAGCTTTGGCAGCTGTTTGCACGGGGCCTGCCAGCAGGTCCATGAGATATTGCCAGAGAAGCTGAATCCCAGATGAGAAGGTGGAAAAGGAGACAGGATTTTTTTTTTTCTGAGCTCTGATTCTTTTACGCAAGCTTCAAAGGAAAGCAAATTTTAACTTGCATATGGGTGAATGCGCTGGATAAATAGTAGCAAGGCAACCCGAAATGTCATCTGTCTAGAAAAGAATAACCCTCAAAATTACTGATGACAGTGGATACACTTTCTTCAGCCAGCAGCATACTGCACTTTTATCACTCAGGCAGATTATGACAACCATTCCTCTGATATGGCCCGTGAATGAATGAACATCACTTTAATGGACTGCCTGCGGTGGACAGCCAGCACAGATTTGCACTTCCAAGCACAGCAGGTAGTGAACTCTAAAGGAACATTTCATACTGGCCATTAAGCATCCAGCATGACCACAAAACTGAGGTGACACAAGGAGAGAGCAATTCCCTGGGAATAGGGATCATGCTTTGCAGCCAGCTGCAGATAAAATAACCAGCTTCTGCTGTAACCTGCTATTATCTGTGGGATGCTAAAAAATCCTCTCCCTGGGATTTTAAGTTTCTCTCTGCATGACTGTAGTTAATGAGTGGACTACACGGGGTGTTCCTTGTTTAGTGACTGAATATCCCTACTGCTAACAAGTTGTGGTTGTTGGTTTGGTTTGGGTTTTTTTTTAATTTAACGCATAGTACTATAGAACTGTATAGAACACTGTATTAATTGAACTTTCTTCCAGGCTTATGCAACTTTCTCAAGCTATTTAGCTCAGTCCTATGGCAGAAATTATCCATAACCCATTAACCAGGCAGAAATAAACAAACACAATTATTTTATATCATCCTTAAGCCAATGTTTTCCCCTTGGAAAACTCATATGAACATTGCTACTATTTATTTTTGTCCGTTTAAATACAGGTATGTATGCATCCAAAAGTTCATTCAGTGTAAAGTTTTAAGATATTTGATGCCTGCTTGCACTGAAATGTACATAATAATGTCTTTGCCTCCAATGAAAAAAAAAATTAAATTTTCTGTCTTTAATGGACATTTGTGGTCTTACTCCCGGAAGACTACTAATTATAAGGGATTAAAATACCAGGTAAAATCAAAATGAATTTTTAAAACTAAAAGTAACTTATAACTCAAATAATTGGTGATGAATCTTCAAATTAAAGAGCTATCAGCCATAAAATAGAGTGCATAATGAAAAATGGCACATTCCATTGCCTTGTGCGATAGAACAGCTTCTTTCCTTGAGAATGAACTTCACATGAATTTTAAGGTGAACTTCAGCTTTAATACTACATAAGACATTTTGGATTGCAAAAGAGAAAGCCTCAGCTAAACCGGTTTGAGCAGCTCATCTCAACACTTGCTGGATGGTGCTTTTAAATGTATTCTCTTTGTCAGAACAAAGACATGTCTATGTTGTCAATCATTAATACATCTCAGCTTCATTTCCTGCTCAAAAATATTTGTTGGTAGAAAGGCCAGTTACTTTAAATTCTCCCCGTTTACAATTGCAGATGATGCTTGTGATTGCTGAGAGAAATGATGTGTGGCTCTGAAGTGATGAATTGCCTCAAATACATTTTTTTGGCTCCTTGTGTTAACATGTGCTCATTAAAAAAAAAAAAAAAAGACAAAGCAAAAATCCTCCAGGCCTTTGCAAATCAGGGAATACTAAAGTACATAACAAAAAAAAAATCACTGTGGATGTGATATATTCTAAAAAATTATTCAGTAAATATGTAATTTATTAGACATCTAGCATCCAGTGAGGTTCCCAGCACATGAAGGAGATTGATCTGTTAAAGCATGTCCAGCGGAGGGACACCAAGTAGATTAGAGGGATGGAGCACCTCTCCTATAAGGAAAGGCTGAGAGAATTGGGATCGTTCAGCCTGGAGAAGAGAAGGCTTCAGGGTGACCTAATTGTGGCCTTCCAGTACCTGAATGGAGCCTAAAAGAAAGATGGAGGGGAACTTTTTATAAAAACATATAGTGACAGGACAAGGGGGAATGGCTTCAAACTGAGAGTAGGTTTAGATTAGATATTAGGAGGAAATTCTTTACTGTGAAACTGAGGAGGCACTGAAGCAAATTGCCCAGAGAAGTTGGATGCCCCATCCCTGGAAGTGTTCAAGGCCAGGTTGGATGAGGCTTGAGTAGCCTCCTCTAGTGGAGGGTGTCCCTGTCTGTGGCAGAGGGGTTGGAATGAGGTGATCTTTAAGGTCTTTTCCAACCCAAACCATTCTGTGATTCTAGGGTTTTAAAAATCAACTTTTACAACAGTTCATCTGCAAATATTTCCTCTGTAAGGGTTCCATCTCATTAGTGCTGAAGTAAATTTTGATGTACATTATTTCATTTAATGACAACATTCTGAAGGCGAGCTGCAACATGAAGGAAATACAGTAGAAAGAGGAGGTGCAGATAGGCTGGTGTCGGCGATTAGGCAAACAGGACGGGGACCTGGGACTGACGCTCCATGAGCTTTTTTAATTATTTTATCAATCTCACGTACAGGAGGCGGTACAAGCTCGCGTAGCCCCAGAATTCCAAAGAATTTCCCGGTTACAGACCATTCTTAAAGGTTTTTCAGCCAATGGCATTCTTATAAAAATTACTGACAGTTCTCTTAACCAATCTCTAATAGTGCACGTATGCTTGTTATAAACAATATCTGCTTGTTTTAAGCCTTGCACAGTATTCCATTATTCAGTTCAACTTTATCTATCTTACTAAGCATAATTTTTGCAACTCTAAGAGCTGTCTCAGCTGAACCTAGAAGCTTGAACCATTGTTTCAGTGTCCTTGCCTGTTATATATTTGTATCTTCTTAAAGTTCCTGCAGGCGAAGCTGATCTCTAAAAACTCTTTCCCCATAATTCTGAAATCTGCTTTTAATTCTCAGGCCCTAAAATCCTTTTACCTTTTCCTGTGTTTCCCACAGGCTGGGGCTGGCACTTGGGCTGGGCAAGCACTTCAGCACGTTATGTCCTGCTCAGACGGTTTTAAGAGAACAGTCTTAGGGCGAAGGTGACGCTGTATGATTGAAGTACATCAAGTTCAGTTTTCAGCCATGTTGCACCATTTCTGGACTCAGGAGGAGAGGCAAACTGAAATCAACAGAAGCATTTCCACAGATTTCAGTGGGTATTTCATTAGTCTGTCAATCTCTAAGCCTCATTTTCCCGATGCCTCATCCTGGATAAGCACTCTTTTTTGGTCTAATTAATGCACACGTTGACTGGGAAGGCACTGTTTTTTCATTAGTTGCTCATACAGCAATTAGCATAATGAGTATCAAAATTCTGCTTAGGACTTTTGTATTTATGCCTATATATAAACAAATGAAGGAAGTTGCTTTCCATGCGACCAAAGAATCCTAATGTATTGTGAATTTGTCAGTTCTGGACATGTCTGCAAAAAGCCCTTTGAAATCAATAGAATAGACTTTTGCACAAACCTGCTTTTAAGATTTCTAGGATAGCTTGAAATTGTGGCCTCTTGGAGCTGATTAAAATCTTACCCAAATAATAAAATACAAGACTAAGACTAAAATGTCTTTTCTTAAAACCATTATCACCATAGAAGGAACTTCTCAAGAGCACATTACTTCTGACATAGAAAGTAGAAGGATTCTGAAAAGGTGTCCTGACCCCACAAGTTCATCCAAAGAAGATGCTGCTGCTTTTTCACATTTACTTATCACTTGCTTATTCTTAACTCAGCTCTCATGCCTTTGGTTTTTGTTGATGCTTTCCTGCAAGTCCATTGAGCTGGAAGACGTTAAGGTGAAATTAGGCTCAGAAGCTAAACTCTTTCCGTTGCCTAAATTTCCAAACACTTACAAAGGAGTTTAGGGGAATTATAAATACGTTATATATATACATATATATATATATATATATACATCTAGGATGAGATTACCCGAAAGAGAATCAGCTATTTTACCCCATAGTGGTTTCTCTTGACGTGCTCTGCACATCCATGAATGCTCCTTTTGCATGTACACTGGCAGGAGTGTGTATGTCTGCTCATCCAACTGCTGCCTGTCTTTCCAGGCATGGGACTAAATAGACCCCAAGGAAGACAGAGCATGGAGCCTTCTGTAAGCGGTTTCCACAGCATCTTTATCTACTTGGTTTATTTCTTGTATGCAAACCTGTGCATGCACTTTTTTTTTTTTTTAACATAATTTGTCCACATTTCTTTTTCAGTTGACATATTTTCATTTCCATTTGTTCATTTCTGGAACTGTTGTATTTTCAGTTGATTTCATAGGCGGACTTGACACATACTCCTACCGACAGCCCCCCCAGGAACATGTTGAGTTAAAGCCTGTAAAGCCTGTAGGTAAGGTTCTGGTCCCATGGACCACATTAATCCTTCTAACTGAACTGAACTGAAAGCTAACCTCCTCCTAAAATAATTTGGGCGTCAGATTACTGATAATTTAATTATAGTTTAATTAGAACTTAATTAAAAATTAATCCACATAAAACATTTGAGTAAGGACACTTTGTCATTGATGGCATATCTGCTAAAGCAAGGATTAGGAGATATCACCATGTCTGCCACGTCGTGCATCATCTTAATGCAAGGAGAGGCTCTCACTGAAGGATGGAATTGCTTCTTGGCTGAATTTTTAGCAAGAAAAAAGCTGTTTTATAGCTTCTGCTTCTGCAGAAACCTTAATGAGATTAACCCATTTATAGAAAAGCAGAAGTTTTTACATCTGTCTAGCTACTGAAAGAAAAAATTTTGCTGAAAAATTGCTTGTCAGCTTAAAATCTGACTATCTGTAGAGTTTCCCTGGAAGTTCATTATGTCTTTGTCATCACTTATTTGCTTGCACCATGAAAATCACATTTTCATAGACTCTTCCTGCTTTGCTCCCTAATGAGTAAGTTTGAATGCACATCTATTTTTTTTATTTGGAAAAAATTAGGATATGGGGAGACATTACTAGTATATGTATTTTGGCAGAAGCTCATTTAACTTCAAATAGACGATTTTTGGAAGCATTTTTGGTAAACCAGAAGTTGTTAATTTCAGAATTCTTTGTGGCTGGAACTTGTTGTGGTGTTGCTTTCTGTCTTTAAATTTACCTTTGGGCCTTTCATGCCTCTTAAATGCAACATGAAAGGCACATAGAGCTAATTGACTGAAACTGATTTAATGACTTACTCTATTTTACTTATCAGTTAACAGAATTAGAATGGGTTGAAGATTTTTCCTGGTGTATGCCTGTGTGCAGGTGCTAGGAGTTTTAATTTAAAGTGGACAATTTCTAAAAACATATTTGGGGTTGCAACTTGACACCTGAACTTTGTGACTTTATTAATTTTTGCAAGTTTTTAAAATATATTTTATTCATGGTGCAGCTTTCAATTTGTAGAAATAAACAGAGACAAAATTTTACTAAAAAATTTACCTAAATATTCTAGAATTGTAAAGGCCCAAAATTATGGCGTATGCTAGAATAGGAGCAAATAATACATTAAGACAACTAAATGAAAGGATGAACCTTCTGACTTTTGACTAAGTACATGCTCTACATTGAAGTCTACATTTTTTTAGTAATATTTTATTAAATGTCTATTTTGCTGCATTTTCTGTCAGAAGGATGACTGCAAAATGGTTTGACCCTTCTGAATAAGCTGCTAGAGTATAAAGTTAAAATTATATTTAGGAGAAAGAAGGCCATGCCTACAACATTTACACCTCTCCATGAAAGATTTTAATCCCTAAACCTGTGTTCAGTTTAGTTGTAAGCATCAAATGCATAAATGTTTAGTACTTACTATCATTAGAGAAGAGGATAGAAGACATATTCTCAAAATGCTTACAAATAGATTCCTGCAAAATATATTCATTTGTTTTGCAGTAGAAAAGTCACAGCATCTGGTAATTTGTTCTTTGATAGCAGATTTTTGATATGTAGCTCAAGGGATTTTGGGGTTGTTGGTGATCTTACAATTCTGGAGAATAAGTGTTATCTTCCCATTTCTTATGAATGTGTGTCCTTGTACTGCTGGAAGGACCGTCTCTGGCCTCTTTATTGCTTCAAGGAGTATAAAACTGGGAGAGAAATTATACTGGGTTTCCTTCTTTATTGATATTTTGGTTGTATGTACTGAAAGATATAGAGGACCTTTATCTAAGCTGGGAGGGAAATTACTGTCAGTGATCAAAGTCTGAGTTAAAAGCCAAATTGCTGGAAATAATTTGGTCAGTGGATTGTGCCAGAACTTTGCAGATGCTTCTCTCTCTGCAGCACATTAGCCTTCTTGAGTTCTTTTGATAAGTTAATTGCTATCTGTATCAGTTATATACAGTCTGAAAATTTTTAGTGTCCCTAAAAAATGCGACTTCTGGTGTCCAGGCTGTGCAAAATTCCATTTCTGAGAGTTAGAATTCTCTTAGAACTGAACATGAATAATGCTTGTAAAAATACATTAAAAGCCTTTATAAATGTTACTTTATAAATGAAAGCTTGGCTATATTTCCCTTTTTCTCATCTCTTTTATTTCCCTTATTTCATTCGAAAATTAACTAAACACAGCCCACTGAAAATACAAGGCTCTGTGGTCCCATCCAAACTATGCAGAAGACAGTCTGGTTTTATCAAGTGCTCACATTCAGTATAATGTCTGCTTAGTGCTACCATATTTATTAATGATTAGCAAGACTAAGATTAGTTTTCCTTCTCACCTCTGAGAAGAAGTTGAATTTGAACTTGTTCCCGTGGGGAACAATTTTTAATCCAAATATGAATGATCATGGCTTGCCTGTTTGCTCTTTGTTCTGCCTGTAACTCCGTTAGGCTACGGGATGAGGAGAAGCAGGATCTTTGCCCTCAGCCATGCAGTTTCAATTAAGATGTGTGTAAGGCAGGAGTCAACAGGGGGAGTAGAAAGAAAATCATTGTGTTGTCTTTGGGACTAAAGCACCTGGACTTTAAAGAAGACTGTTGTGCCTGTTTGAATCACAGCATCAACAGCCAGGTCACTCAGTAATATTTAGAATTGCTTCATGTACCGCTATGTGGAAAAGAGAGAAGCATGGTGGCTAGAAGGAAAAAATTAGAAGCTACGTTTTGGCTTGCATTAGAGGTTATTACTACTAATACAAATGATATTATAATATATATTAATAAGATAATATAATAATTATGCTGTAATAAGAACAATGTAATAATATGATAATAAAAATTATAATTATGATTGTGATAGTAGTAATAATAATAAAATAAAGTAAAACTACTACAGCTTTGAGCAACTCTGTCTGGACAGACACTGAATCCCTAATTCCAATTAGGGATGTCCCTAGCCTTTTTAAGAACATTGCTAGTTCGTGCTTGTGGAACTGACCCACTGTATCAGAAACTGGGCCAGTGGAAAGGTCACCACTCTGTGATGGATCTGTGTGATCCTGTCCTGTTTGTATTTTCTCCTGAGACTTTACCCATCTTAAAATTGCTCTGAAAGACCAACATGGATTTTCCAAGATTACAAAAGTGAAAATGATTTACAGGCAGTCATGTGAGAATACATAGGTTCAGCAGGTGTGTCACTGTGGCGAGGACTATAAATTGTGTCAGTCTAGCTCAAATGCTCATATTTGTAATCAGATCATATCAGGATTTTATAACTGAGTGAAAATATGTCTTACACTGTTGAAATATATTATGCTAAAATGAATCTATTATTGTGTTAGCTTCAGATATGTTTTACCAGCTATGGGACTTCTCCCAAATGTTTTTTGCTTTTGTGGTATGCATAGTACAAAGCTACTGCTTTGTACCCAGCCACTCATTCTTGACCGTATAGGTGAGTCTCACAACTGAGGAAATTACTGACCACATGAGATTTATCCTCTTATTTATTAGTTACTAACCTGTCAGCTGGTATGAATTTACAGCTTACAACTTAGAAGATGAACAAAATAGCTTTCCATTTGTAAGTAATTCATATATCCTGCTTTTTAGGTCGAAGTAAGTAATGAACATGGACTCAAGACTTCTGCTGCTGTAGCTGAAGAAACAGATTTTAGAAGAAAATACCAACCTTGTGACTCATCGTTCTGGAAGAAACCCACCACATCTGTTCCTCACGGCATGTGGATTGTTCTTCCCACAGGCTCAGTGTCATTATCAGCGTTGTTATTTCGTAGATCTTTGTAGATGATCTTGAATTTTTAAATAATTTACTTATATGGACACTTGTAAATTGTAAATTCTTTTCTTTTTTAATTTCAATATTTTTACAATGTTTAGTGTTGAGGCATGAAAACAAAACAACCTGTGAAAACTAGGAGGAGGGTGTGTCTTTCTCAAAAAATCAGTATTTTTTGACTGAGAGGATCATACTGTGCCTCGACAAGATTGTGTCAGTAAACAGTAATTTTGATTCCAAAATATGCAGCAGGAGTCAAACCCTAACAGTGTACAAGAGATCATTTCAATGCTGTATTTAGAATTCACAACGTCCACTCCTTGCAGTGTTTGGACTGCTGAAAGCAGTAGGGATTGATCTATGACTCTTCTTACCCAGATGTTCAAACACTAATGTACTCACCTAATTATTGCAATTCATATATGACTTCTCCTTTCCTAATCTCTTTTTGCCCCAAGTCCATCACAAGTAGCTGCCTCTGATTTGAAGAGAAGTAGGACAACTGCTCCATGGATGTCGGTCTCTAGGAACCCTTACACCCAGGGCTGTTTAGATGTCTGTGATTTGCACATTTTTAAACTCCTTTCCTCCCTTCTCCCAGGAAGAAGCCAAGCATGAATGTACAGTACAAGGCACCAACTGAAGCCTTAGAAGCCTCTGGGGACTAATTTTTCTCTTTATTTAAAAGTAAACAAGCAAAACTGAAAAATGTGTGTAAAAATTTGTAAAGTTATTTGTAAATACTTCTAGACAAAGAACATGTATGTAACTGTGGTATTTTGTTTTCTATTCTGTCACCACTAGCATAAAGTGATACACAAAGCTATTTTCTCTGGGGAGCTGGCAGTCTTTTTAACAGAACACTTTGTTTCTTTCATCTTAATTACGATATAAAGTGCTGTGTAGATTTGTATGCCCCAGAGAGTCACGTCTCTCCACAGAGCCTATGTGCCTCAACGTTGAGCAGAAACATCATGAGGGTTTTGAGGCTGTTTGTGGTTTTGCACTTTTCTCATTTTACCATTTCATTGGTGAAACAGGCAGGAAGGATGTTCCTTCTGATACATGTTTCTCTACTTCTACACCAGAGGATGAACAGATGCCCATGAAGTCCCTCCATAGACACCTTAAGAAATCTTCAGCTGATTTAAACAACACTTAGGTCCTAAATTTGCAGTCTTCTCTTGTATCGTGTATTTTCAAGTCTGAGTAGGTGAGAGCTAGAAGAAAGCTAGTCTTGATTCTTTCCCTCCTAAAATCTGTGTTATTTACCAATATGAACCTATTGAGGATGCCAATAAATACAATGGAATTAGAGTATATAATTTTCAGGTGACAAGGGTCTTGTGGTACATCCACCTGCTTTCCAGCTGGTTAACTTAAAGACCTCACCAACTTGGGAGAAAACACAACCTGAACTTTGGTTAACCTTCCCTGAAACTGACTATGAAGTAAGTATTAAGACAAAGTCGACAAGACATGGCAACTGAAAGAGAAGAACCCTTCTTTAGTGTTTCTGGGGCTGGAAATACCTCAAATAAAGGCCTTTAACTGAATCTAGTGCTGCCCTCAGGACCAAGTGGGAAGAACAGGAATGAGTGTTACACCCCCCTTGATGGCACAGGTTCAACACACTGTTCTGGCAGGGGTTTGGAAGTGCATGTTTGATTTTCTGCCAAGGCATGTCTGCTGGACCATGTTTTATAAATTTGTCTGAATGTGTCTAAAATCTGTCTTTCTGTAGGTCCTTTAGAACTGTGTACATGTCACAAAGCTTCTGCAAAGACAGAACCTGAGGTCTCTTCCATCTGAAATATTGATCACTTTTTAGCTGGGGAACACAAACCAGTATATCCCAAATACGCTTAAAATCTCAGAATCATTACCAGTACAATGAGTGTGCCATCTGTCTCACTTAGCAAACAGAACAATCCTGATTGAGAGGAATTTGTCTTCATTAGAACCAGCCAAAATGCAGACTGAAATGCCAAAGGAAACTGTCATTCTTTTCTAAACTGAGACACACAAAATAGTATCGATCAACCTGTACATGTTGGGGTAAAAAAATCTTGCGCATAATAAATGCATTTGACTGTTAATTGCTGTGTCTTGCAATATAGTAGGACCTATTGGCAAATATTTTTGTAGGAAGCCTTGAGTAGCAGTTCTTTTATTCTGGGAAAACATACTTTCAGTAAGGTGTTAGGTGAGTCCCGGATCAGCCAGCTACATAGGAAATAAATGTTGACTCTCTAAATAAACTCGGACAATTTTCTTAAGCTTAACTGAACCATGCAATTTCAGGAAATTACTAGGTTTGTACTGCAAAACAGAATTTGCAGACAGTCTTGAAACCTCAGAGATTATCAGTTGCTACAAACTGTTCTGGTGGCATTAGTAAGTCATACTGTTACAATTTAGGCCAGCTGAAGATATGTCCTTCAAACTTTTAGACTTTTTTTTTCCTGAGTTTCTGCTTAATTCCAGTTTTTTAGAGAAACAGATTTGCCACAGTACTTTAACTGACAGTAAAACTGGGGATGTGACTGCAGAAATATGGCACTACATGTTCACTAAGGACTGAGCCAGGTACCACCATTTTCCTAAAAAAGCAGCTGATGTCTTGAGGATCTGGAAACAAAAACTGTAGTGACGCCTTGAGGTTGCCACCTAAAACACAGAGACTAGACAAAAAAAAGAGAATAAAGGTAGGTATTTATTTGAAGGGCCTTCAAAGGTACGCCCTGGGTAGGCAAGAGGCTACACCCAAGATGGACCCTGGGTCATGGGTTCTTCACACTTTTATAAGTTTGGTTCATTTGCGTATCAGGGTTAATTCTCCAATTATAACTTTCGTTTATGATGTAATTACCCCAAGTGCGCCCCTCCCTTTGGACTTTAGTTTACACATTTTGGAGCCTGGTGTCCTTGAAGAGCAAACCTGGAGAGGTTTACTATGTCTAACCAGCATGAGAGAACAGTAGTTCACAGGCCACACAAAACTTCAGTTAGACACTAAGCAGTATAGGATTTGAAAAATATAGAAGTTAAAACCTAAGGCATCATTCGCAAGAAATGAACAGATTTCTGCCTGGTGGAGTGACATACAGTGATTATATATTACAATTTCTGGAATTATTGGTTGGACTCTTTCATATCCATAGAGGTTTTTTGCATAAAATTTGAAGTAAGTTTTTGGAATTCAATTTTGATCTGATGGAACTCTCTAAAATGGAAGAGTTCACAGCCTGGATTGGCTGACAGGTGGTTTTTTTTAGCACTAAGATGAATTTAACTATTATACATAATTTTCAATAGAGCTCTATCAGTTAAACCAATGGGAATTGATGCCTGGTTTTATCCAATAACTGCTTGCTTTCAGTAGTGCAGAAGGTGACATTGTCCAGAGAAGGGCAGCAAAGCTGGTGAAGGGTCTGTCGCACAAGTCTTGTGAGGAGCAGCTGAGGGAGCTGTGGTTCCTTAGGCTGAAGAAAAGGAGTTTCAGGGGTGACCTTATCACTCTCTACAACTCCCTGGGTTGTAGCCAAGTGGGGTTCAGCATCTTCTTCCAGGCAACTAGTCATAGGATGACAGGATATAGTCTTGAACTGCACCAGGGGAGGTTTAGGTTGGACATTAGGAACAATTTCTTTACAGAAAGGGAGATGAGACATTGGAACAGGCTGCCCAGGGAGGTGGTGGAGTCACCATCCCTGGAGGTGTTTAAGGAAAGCCTGGACGTGGCACTCAGTGCCATGGTCTGGTTGAGGTGCTAGTGTTTGATCACAGGCTGGACTCCGTGATCTCAGAGGTCTCTTCTAACCTAATTGGTTCTGGGACTCTGTGATTAAGAAGATGGTATTTACTATATATTACTAATTGGAGTTTGAAACTGGGGGTATGGTTGCTGGTTAGCATGTGACAATACTAACTTTTCTTGTTTAAAACCTGAGCACACATAGTTGGGCCACTATAAAGCCTGTAGTTCTGCACCAAAAAAATGGCAGATTTTAGCCCAAACAGCTTCAAGTGCAGGCTTTCTTTGCTCACAGCTGCCGTGCAAGCCTATTCTCCACGTTTGGATCCTGAGTTTCGCCTCTTCCTCCAGCTGCCCACAGCTCAGTCTTTGCAACACCACGTAACCTCCGAGCACCATGTTGGCAGGTGCAGCCTTTTTCTCAACTGGAACATGCTTCTCTGTACCCAGCTGCCTGCTGGTCTTTCACATGCGGATTATCGAGTTGCAAAAGCCAACCCAGCAATCTATCAAGGTCCTTTAACAGACTTTGACAGTGGAAAACAAAAATTGACATCCCAAACTAATTGGCTTGCCTCCTTCCAGTATCAGCCTCATCTAGTTTAATTATAACAAATTACAACCTGGCAGCTCTTTTAGACAAAAAATTTCAGGTTGGGAAAATGCTCATTCCATGTAAAGCTTCAACGTCAGCAGGATGTTTTTCACAAATGAGTTCAATTCTTACCCGCTATTCTGGATGTTTTGACAGAAACCTGCTCCTTAGTGCCCAACACAGTGATTGGGTCATGCTGTGTCCTGCCAGAACAGCACTTTTCCAGCAGGGTGGCCGGGTTGCACCCTGAGGTCATGTCAGATGGGTTAGGGCTGCATAAACTGGAAGGTGCCCTCGTCAATGCAGCCCTAAAGAAATGGTCTCTGTCCTGACTCTGTCCAGGGAGCTGACTATCCCTGCAACTATAACTGAGGATCAGCCTGAAAGATTCATCAGTTTGCAGAGGCTTCATGAGCAAACTAATAGATGTGTTATAGATAATCAGGGAACTCAGAGCTGTGAAAATGGGCCCATAAAGAAGATATTTTATATCAAGATTACTGCTGCAATGTTTGCCCCTTAGAGCTATGTCTGCATTGCATGCTGGTAGTGTGTTCCCAGCATGTCAACTCTGATCACCCAGCACTACCAGCAGCACTCTGCTTCACTGTAAGGGGACACAAGGCTGTTCAGGACACTAAATAATTATTTATTAGCTAAGGACACAGATTTAACCTGTACTGCTTGCTGTTTGACAACTACATATAAGTTGTGCCATCTTCTTTAGGCTGACAAACCATCTTTATTTATCTACTGATAAATGACGGTTTCTTGACATAATTTCCACTTCCTTCACAGAAGTCATAGTTTGAATGATTCTCTTTGATTTTAAACAAATTAAACATCTGGATTTAATTCCTGCTTCCACATGAGTACCTGCTCATCAGTCACACAGCACAGTCCTGGATGTGACAGCTTTGTGGAATAGCTGCCCTTGCATGGTCTGTTGCCTCTCAAAACCAGCAACAGACTCTGAAGATAGTCTCACTAAGCAGCAGCCATGCATAAATAATACCAGGAATGCAAAAAGGATTCTCCTTGTTTTGCTTATTCCCCTAGGACCCAATATCACTTCTTCAAGCTTTCTGTCCCAGTTTCCTATTTATTTCACACCATCCAAATGCAACCATGCTTTCAAAACACTCCTGTAAATCAGTGCCAAGCAGACTTGCTGAAGCTTGAATTTTAAGTTGGCTGAATGTGATTCCAAGAGTAATCTAATTTCTCATTTTCCACAACATTGAGTACCTGCCCAATTAGTAGAGCATCATATACAAGGAGGGGTTACAGCATCCCCTAGCACATGATGCATTTGGAATGAGAACTGTGCTACACATGAGTAAAGAAATCAGCTCCCAATGTTGGCCCAGACTGTTCAGTAAAATGTCACTGGTATGTTCAAATACTGCTTTATCTGCATAGCCAGAACCGGGGTGGCAAGCAGGTAGTGTCCCAAGTGCTGGGGCAAATGCAAGCCAACAGCTTGTTTAAACAACCTGGATCTTATATTTATAATCCACATTGCAATTTCTGGGTTTTTTTCTTGGCAAGTAAAGCTCCCTGGCTTATAAATTGCAGCCACACCTTCAGGTGTGTGATAGTGAGTAACCTTTATATATATATATACATATATTCACAGTCGTGGTTTGGTTTCTAAAGGCTTTATAATTCAAATAAATCTTTTTTCCCTGAAGTTTAGAGGAGGATATGTCTGGACTGCTGTAGGAAGCTTTCCTCTAAGCATTTGGAGATTTGAAGAATAACACCAGTGGAGATCATTGCCCACCCATGGAAGCACCCCCAGGACCCATCCTGGTGCCAGCACTGGCTGGCATCTCTGGAGGAGACCCGAGTTGTGACTGTCACAGCAGGTCTCACCCCTGGGCTCTGCACCCTGCAGCAGCCTGATGGGGAATAGCCCTGGGAAACCTCATGGGACACCTCCCCTGCTGTGCTCTGGGGCTCCATTTATCTGCATTTGAGCCTCAGTCCTGAATTTTGGTGCTCACCCATGCGGTGCTGTGGTTGTGTCTGTGCCTGGGCAGGGGCCTCCCTGACCCCAACAAAATACAAAAAGCTGATCTCAAGAAATGAGTCCTGATGTGCCTTTGATGATGAAATATTAAATTCATGCACTCTGATAAAAATCTTATCTAAACTAGGACTTCACCTAAGGTAAACTGTGTGCTTGGGGAAATATAAACTCAGGTATGTAGCTAACAGATGATAATATGTATCTGATTTAAAAGGCACTTCTATTAATCTGCTTTGTTGTTAAGAAATTAGACTAGTGGCTAGTTTAATCTCATCAAACCTATTTCACATCACAATAATCTGAAAGGAAAAATCAAGCCTGGACAGGCAAGCACTGAAAGGGGCCCTGAAAAAGAGATTTGGGGAAATAAAGAAATCAGACTTACAAAAGGCAGCACACTAAAAACAGAACTCTGTAGTGGAAAGCAAATTTTTTTAAAAAAAGGAAACGAACAGTGATCTTTATTTTTAACATCACCATGTAGCAAAATGTTCAAAATGATTATTTACTAGCATGAAAAGCACCACAAAATACAAGCACACAAATATGTATCTGTGTCATTGCTTTTGTAATAGAGGAGGGTTTCTAAAAGCTCAACTAATTTTACAGCCTGTCTTTCACCATTAAAACCTAATATGCCAAGAAATACGATGTACAAAGGAATATTAAAAGGAAGGTTTGACTGCTGATCTGCTGAGCACGTTATGCCACCTCATGGTTACTGGCGGAAATACCACCACAGTGCTGTTTCAGCCGTACAGCAGAGGAAAAAGAGTAGCACACCTCAGTTATTGGTACATATTGCTGAAATGTCAGAAGTCCTACTAGGATCAATCATTGCAGAGTACTAAGATCAAATCTGTGAATTATATATAAAGACAAAGCACTGCAAAACGCATCTCCTTTTAACAGCTGAATTTGCTGCTTTACTGCAAATGTATTGCTAGCATAACATTTAATTCAATATTGACCTGGTAGTAGCCCATAAATGCCTCCTCCTGTGGAGTTTCTATGTTTAGCTTGTTTCAGAAGGTTGCCGTTATCTGGAAGAACACACTGTTATCCTCTCCAGGAGGTATCTCTTTGCCTCTTTAACAACGTGACATAATGTTTGGTTACAACTGGATAACTAACATGCAATTACAGTCTTGGATGTATATAGCATATATTTAGTTACTGAACTTGGATTTTACCGTGACCTAAAAGTGTTAAGGTGAAAAAAATCCTGAACATCAGAAGAATATGATTTTCACTTGAGTCAAGAGTTCACTAGCAAAGACCGGGTTACATTTTTCCATTAGAATAAATTATCCAAAGGAGAAATGGAAGCTAGCTGAATCGATGTGACCTGGAGTGCAGTCAGTCAGGTGATGGCCAGACTCTCAGCTACACTAAAGGTACTTTGGAGAAAATGTTTGTTAAAATCAATGGGTTAGACTCAGATGGCTCATGCATGAATAGAAATAATCTTACTTAAACTTGGGCATTTTTTTATACAAAGTACTGAAGTTTAGCAGTCCAGTGGCCTGACATTAGCAAAGGAGCAGGAGGAAAGGAGCTGTGTCTCTCTTCCTCTCGTGTGAGGTTTGTGATAGTCAAGCTCTTAATTTGGGCATCTCAGTCCAACCCAAAGTCAAAGGAATGTGAAACAAATGTACTTCCAAATCCTATGATTTTACTTTCTTGATCTTTCAATGAAGCATATTTGGCTTCAGAAAATTCAGAGTATGGTCAGCTTCTGAGCATCTGAGGAAATGTAGATAAAGTAAAAACATATTTAAAGAAAAATTTATTAATTAGACACACACACACGGCATCTTGAGAAGTGGAAATGAGGCATGAAAAACTTAGGCCTTCAGAGTTTTTTCTATGACTTGGTTAACTCACAAACCAGATGACCTATGCAGGACACATGAGAAATGACTGCATAGTTTAAAACTCCTCTTTGAGAGGGAACCACAGTCTTTCATCATGGCAGGTGATAGAGAAACCTTATCTTGATTGTCTCTCAGCAAGAGATTGACAGGTTAACTTTTTGTAAAAGTGAATGTGAAAGTCTGGCACTGTTTTCATTTTGAATATTCAGATTCTCTTATTAATGTAATTGAAAAAAGGTGCCCTGTTTTTTGATGCAAACTCAGAGATAATAAAATACTTTTGATTTATATATTTATAAAGGCTATGAATGGATTATATCCCTCTTGTCCAGGGAATGCACTTCTTAGAGCCGTAATCTGGAGCACAAAATTACTGATACATTTAGGGATTGTCTTCATTTCTCTATATTGCCAGAAAATTCGTATTTTTAAATGATGACTTACCATGCAAATAAAGTAAAATGTCTGCCTCATCAGAAAAAATACTAGTAATTTCCTGCTCAGGAGCAATTGATAGTTACAGCAAAACAAAGAATTTTTATTTAATAAAGTTTTTGCATTAGTAGTAATGTTTTTGTTCAAAATACTGTAAGCTTTTAAACTTACAATGAAGAAATATCTAATTACTCGGAATCTTCTTTCCAGAGGTTGCTTAAGCAAGGAGATGATGCACAAAGCAAATGCAGCATTGAAGTCAGAATTTTTGGACGGTAAAGGAAGCTATAAATTATCCCTTTTTCCCTTACTTCCAGCTCCTGGAGCTAATTTGGCCAGCCATGAATAATGTATTGCAGGATTGGCTTCCTACCTTTTGAGATTCATTCTGTTCATCCAGTGTAACTGTTATGACTCTCGATCTGCTCTGTGTGACATATAATTTTGCATAACATTAGGCAGCATGTTGGAAGTGGGGACTCCTTAATAAATACAATTTCTGCTTCCAAATTACATACAGATGACTTCCTGGAGCTGACTGGAATATATACTCCAAAAGCTATCTTCCGAAAGTGCTCACATTCCCTATAATGACATTTCAAATGACTGATGAAAACTTGCTTGGGCCAATGCATCAGTAATTAATGGTATGTCTTTGTCCTTTTGGAGAAGAATGAAGACTCAACATCCTTAGTAGACATGGCTATTTATTTTAACACAGCTGTAACTCTGAAGTCTAAGCCTAACTGGAAAACCAAGAAGAAAATTCAGGCCTTTTCTCTTTGTGCTAGGAAAATGCAAGGTGTTCTGCTAGCCTAGATCTGCCACAGCAGCTTTGAGGGAACAGCAGACACTCTGGGACTTCTCTGAAACAGCAACTCTTCCTGCTGAGACCTCAACCTAATGGCCCTCATTGTATTATGGCTGTGACACCGTGGGACTTGCACTGTCATATTTAATCACTTGGTATCACACTCCTCTGTGAAAAGAGAATAATAATAGCTGTGTGGCACTTGCTCATGGAAACAGGATGTTACTTGAATTTTGCTTATTTCATTTAGTGGAGCTTCTGACTACCAGGTGTGGAAGCCATACTAGTAGTTCCCAGGACACCTTCTAGATCCAATTTCCATTGACTCCAGATGCTCACGTGGTTGCAAAGACAAAGGACCAAGGCTGTACCTCAATCCAAAAGCAAACTTGTGCTGTCATCAAACTCCTTCATTTTTTGCCTCTTCCCCCAAGTCTAGTCTGGAGAGGGGGGCCAGGGTCTGCCCATAGCTGTGGTTGGCAAAGATGAGGGCACAGCAGCTGCTCAGGCTCTGCATCACCCAGTGCCCGGATGGGGCCTCAGGCACCAACCTTTGCACACCACTGCTGTTATCTCCTCAGCATGGTTTTCAGTCAGGCTGGCTCAGAGTCCTGGCAAGGCTGGCACAGGCCAGGGACAAGAATTTAGAAAGACACATCAGAGAAGAAAACATTAGAAAGGGAATATTCCATATTCAGCTAGAAGAGGCAATTTAGAAAAAATATGCCAGTCACAGAAAGATTAATTCCCTGGGCTGTGAGAGGAGCAAACACAACAGAATAGAAAGAGCTGTGCAGGAAACCAACAGAGAGGGTGGGATTCCTCCATTGCATTTAGGTTTCTGGTGCCTATTTCTAGACATGTTATGGATGTGTGCAGGTTGACAGTGAAGCTGCCCACTTATATAAAAAAGTACAAATACTTTTTTAAGTATGAGGATTATAAACAACGGATTGTGCCGTTTTCTTCACACACAACTTTAATGGGTGTTCCTTAGAGACAAATGAAGGGATTTAACATACTAGGTGCTATACATGAACACATACTGCTGTAGGGCATGGGGTTTTCTTTTTCATTTCCAGCTGCATAAGCTAATTAAGCATAGCAGAGTTCAGGAACTAAAAATAACATGTCATTTACAGGACTGGGTTTTACCTACGTCTCTTTTTCCCTCAGGGGAAAAGTAAGAGGTGTTAAAAAAAAATCCAAACAAAAAGAGAAAAACCCACCAAACCAACCAACCAACCACAACACCAAAACCCCAAACAAACAAAAAACACCATAAGCCACAAAACTACCCATGAAATAGGTTAAAAGATTCAAGTAGAAACATACTATTCTTCACTGTAGTTAAGAGTTCTTTTAAACACCTAAAGCAGATTAAAAACACTGTAAGGAAATCTGACACATTCCTCAGACTCCCAGACTTTGCCTCTAATCCAGTGCTTAGTCAAAAAGTGAGCAGTAGTACTCTGTGTGCCTGCTGCAGTTACACCTCGTGACATCCTGTTACCCTCCACAAAACTCAGTGCTATGTTGATTTGCTATTATTATTTTTGCAAAATCAAACAAAACTCAGAAGAGTTTATTAAATGTTTTTACAAAGCAGACAAAAAGACTTTGCTGAAAACACCACTGCAATAAAGAGGCGTACAAGAGAAATACAGTGCAAAGACTGACACAGTGAAACAGAATTTAAGTCAGGGAGATCTTTTGTGTAGGGCTACTTCATGGTCATTTCCCGTGTCCAGAAATTGTACCTGCTAGGCACCACTTGGGGTCATAATCTGAGGACTAGGAGTATTTCCCAGATTTCTAGTAATCTCATAATCTTTTGGGTGGTTTGGCTCGTAGTGAGTATTAGCTTTGATCCAGCAGAAAACAAACAACAACTGATTTGTTCAGTATGAATACACAGACTATTGGTACGGTAAAATTAAGTCTGGTGTTACAAGGCACATCATGATTAACGCTATACAGCATGTGCTTATTTGGGCAACCCTGCAGACAGCCATAGGAAGTTGCCTATCTCTGAAACCAGCCCTAGTGACGGTAATAAAAATCAAGACATGGACCCAGCAAGACATTTGGATAATCTCCACAGCTGTTCTTCACACCTTTCAGCTGCTGTAACTCTCATCCACCTCTTCAGATGAGTCTAGCTCACTCAGCTTCAGGTCCTGGCTACTCCTGCAAGGTGAGTGGGAAGTCCTGGTGCAGCTGCAGGTAAAGAGAAGCCCAAGTCATAGAGGGTTTCATGTGAAAATTGATTTCATACTTCACAAATGAGAAGTAACATGCTCCAGTCTCATCTTTTTCTTTAGTGAAATAAAACCTTTGCTGTGTGGCACCAGTGACTTCCCCTCCATAAGCTAAGGGGGTTGACTGAAGGACGGGGGAAGCTGGGCAGTGACAAGTGCACAGGTAGAGGGTCAATGCCTCAGAGGAACATTTCTATGATGTGATGGGGCCTGGTAGGGTGGAACTACATCCCACTTAACAGAGTGGTACCTCCTCACCACTACTTTTTCCCTCAAGGGGCTTGAAGAGGCCCACAGCATTGCTGCTACATAGCAGGCCCACAGAGTTAAGGAATTCTCCTGGAATTCTGCTGGTGGAAGGAGACTACTAACACCGAAGGTCCAATGATAGATAACGATTCCATCCCCATCCTCATCCACAAGGCTGGGATTTCAATCTTTCAGACACTGGCAGGCAGGCAGGCAGATGACTGAAAGCCACAGGTAATATGTTCAAATCAAGAACAAGAATCAAGTGGGAAGTCCAATACCTGAAATAACACAGCGTTAACTGACTGCAATTGCCATGTCTTGCTTCAGCTTCCATCCAGGAGCTAAGGGCCAGTTTCTTTCATGGTGCGGATGTATTTCTTCCCATTTCCGGATGTTTGCTGTAATACAGCAGCTGTCCCAGCAAATCTCAGCTTGTTACCGTAGAAATGTACAACAGCTTTCCACAGGCAGAAGGCATAGTAGGTAGAAAGGCAAACGGAGTTAGAGAGAGGATGGCAGCTCACTGCCAGCTGCATGGCAGGTCTGGATGAAGCTGACCCAGGCTGGGCTTCCTCCCATACCTCACTGGAACCATGCTTGTGCCCAGGAAGGGTTGTGGGCTTTCCTTGCCCTTGCAAGAGCGGAAGGGGCAGTGCTAAGGCATGGTTCAGTTTACTATAGTTGTGTTAGGGGGTGTGTAGCTGGGAACCAGCTGGGATGCTCACCTGAGTGAGTCCCTCCCTGGGCTGTCTGACAGCAGAAGACTGAGCTTCCTCCTCCATCTGAAACTCCTCACAGGCTGTCATGCTCTCCTGCACACCCTGGCACTGTTAGACCATGACGTTCACCACACCATGATCTAGGTTCCAGGCTGCTCTGTAGTCCTGTGGCTGAGCCAGGGCCCCATCTCCAGGTGGAAGCTTCCACAGTGAGCTGAGGAAATAACCAGGATAAGTAGCCCAAACACATTGAGAAGGACCCAGCCTGGCTGCTGTCACTTGGCCAGTGTTATTTATCACACCGAAGCAGCCTGCAGCTTAGCTGTGATGATCAGAATAGAGCTGTTGGGGACAAAAGAGGAAAGACTGGGCCTTAATCAGAAATGTCTAGAAAGCACCAGCTTTTTCTACTGGAAATTTTCATTCTCAGATTTCCATAGTTAATGGCATCAAATGAAAATGCTTTGCAGATGCATAATGTTCCAAGGCTCAGAGAATCTGAGAACAGCAGATGGCTTATACACATCTGAGGAGCTTTTTAATAATAAACAAATAAATAAAGATTGGAGAGGAGTGTCAGTCATGCATCTTGTTAGATGTTTAATCAGGCAGCTGAGACATCCCAATTTTTAATTGCCTTTATTTTTTAGTGCTACTGTCTAATTTCAAATTGCATAAATGAAGCTCTTTAATTTTTCTTGTCTGGTTTGAAGTCTTGGTATCTAGATGATAATTTATCAGGAAGTTCTACAGGACACAGAGAACAAGATAACTACCAAAAATCCTGCTACTCATGAAAGTATGAGATCATGTTTCTTTTTAATTGCTTCTTGTACAATTAACCATCCATCTGTCTGTATTATATTCTTCAACATTATGGCCATGAGTTAAAAAAACTTGCACTGAAGTCATGGCAAGCTTAGCAGGAGATAAACTGTGCTAAAGAAAGAAAAATGATGTGTGGTAGTGATTTAGAGGCTGCAGCAAAGTTCGTAAGAAAAATGTCAATCTAGACCTTCATTTACCATATGGGGTCATCTGTCTTGTAACTGAGAACTGAGCAGGACAATCAAGCTCTGTTCTGAAGACAGTTTTGGTTTTGTTTTGTTTTTTTAACAGGATTTTTTTTCTTCCCACAGTAAACCCTACCCCTAATGGCACTGTATAAACAGGCTCCCACTCCTCAGCCTGGGGACAGCTGATCCCAAGAGACATCTGCTTCATGTCATCCAGAAACCAAATAGGTTGGGAATTCAGAATATACACAGGCTTTGTTAGCATTGCCGTTGCATGGATGAGCATTTAGTTTCAGTGAGTGCCCAGGAGGTTTATCACGGTCACCACCATCCTCCTTGGATATAATTTCAACATAGAAGTCATTTCGTTGTGTTACATAGGTATTAATTTTCTCTTATAAAGAGTGAATAAAAAAAGAGCATTATTTGGCACCTTATAACCTTCCTAAATGTCGCTTTAAGGCCTTTTGAACAGCACAAATACATGGCACAGTTTGTGCACGTGTCTGCACTCACTGGTATGGCAGTGCAGGATATAAGCTTCAGGCTTGCTCTGCTCTTGGGAAATCGAAACTCTCCTAATTTGTCTAAACATGAGTGAGACATGACAGATTTGGTGTGTTTTGTGAAACCCTGGCTTGTCAAACTTCACCTGGCACGTGACTTGTATTCTTGCCCCATGCAGTTCAAGCAGCCAAGCCTCAGAGGGAGACATCACCGGGTTAAGCACCAAAGTTGTAGCGTGACCATCACCATCTATGCTGAAATGTTGTAGGAATGGCTGCCAAAAGGGTAGGATATTATAAAACAGCCTGTTTTCTGCAATAAAATGCTCAGTTGAGAAATTTGGGAAAACAAAAGATGCCCAGCAAGCCCTGTTGTTCAAGCAGATGTTATTGTCTGGACTGGTATTCCCACACTGATGTGGTGCAATTCAACTTCCTTTAAAATAAAATTAACATATAAAGATACATATTTCATCTGTACCATAATTTCTTCCCACTCACTTTTAAGCATAGCCAAAAAGCTACAGTATATTCTCATCTCAAGTTTCACTTTTTGTTAAAACAGCTGGATATTAATCCAGATTAATTCCTTTCATGCGCCTGACTCCCCAGGTGTAGAAAAACAAAGAGAAAACAGCTGACGGATTCTGAACAGATTTCCTAGGGAAACCTTTCAAATGCAGCTAAGGGAGGGCAAGGGTCTTGATAGCTAAGAATAAAAGGACATTAAAGACATTTATGTTGAAGTATTAGCTTGGGCTGGGACGGCTTGAGCTTCAGCTGACACACACTGGCCAGGGAGCTACTGCGCTTGCTCAAACATCTCGTGTGTTCATGGAGCCAGTTCCCTCATTTGCAAGCATCTGAAGCAGAACAGTCAGTAATTTAGGAAGACTATGGCAGCTGTTGCTGGAAGAAGTAGTAATTGCTGGCTCGAAGTGCTAGTACAGTAATTAAATTCCCTAAGGAGCCACAAAGTAGCATAAAACGCAGGAATCAAAGTGGGAAAACTACAGGGATGGGAACAAACTCATCCTGAGTTTGATGAGAAACCTAAGTAAAGTTTAAGAGCCTAGGGATGAATGGTGAACTAGCTTCTGTTCCTAGTAAGAGGAAAATTTTGTTGTGTTCAGCTTAGTGGCATAAAGAACATAGAAAACTGTTTTGGTTGTAACTCCAGAAACAAAAGAATTACTGGTACTTTTTGTTGAAGTGGTAGACTGAGATGCTTCTTGCAAACATTAATGAGAACCTCAAATTAAAGCAAAGCAGATAATAGGTCCCTCATTTTTCTCTCTTTTCCTCAGGAACTCCAAGACATGGTTAGATCTGCTTTTAGATCCTGCAAATGGCCTCCATTGGCGGTACAGCAGTATAAATGCCAGCAATGACTTTAGAAGGAAAATCTAAAGGATCATCTACAAGGATGGAAAGGACTAACTCCATCCGGGGTGAGACTGGGTTTGGCCAAAAACTTTAGAGTACTTCCATTCCGACATGGCCTCTTTGGAAAAAGCTCAGAAATTGTCTGTACACTATTCGCTTTACTTTGCGTCTCCTCTATAACAGTAACAACATTATTATAAATTAAATCTAATAATATATTAACAATTAGCAGTTAATACAATAATAATCGAGTAATTAGTCACAATAATATGTCCCACTGTCTTTCAAAAAAGCAGGTCCTTAGGAGTTATAAGTGCAAGAGCTGCTGAGTAAATCCTGGTCAAGCACAGGGATATGAATTTCAAACTTCCACTTCTGTGGTAGAATTAAGGTCATTATACCCAGTTTATATTGGTGCCTCAAGAAGTTACAGGGAGAAACTAATTTCCTAATGTGCTTCTAGCTACAAAATTGCTATTTTAGTCTTTCTGGTCTTGCTGATCTATTCTTCAGGAAAGTTTCAAGAAACTACACACATATAACATCAGCTCCTGAACTTGTATACACAGAGTGAAAGAGATCATCAAAGGAAGCTTGGGAGTTACACAGCCACAATCTGCTCTGATTTAACTCCAGCTGGCAACAAAGCCCCACAAAGCCATTCACGCACTCCTCCCACAGAAGGATGGGGGAGAGAATCAGAAGAGTAAAAGTGAGAAAACTCATAGGTTAAGATTAAGACAGTTTAATAGGTAAAGGAAAATCTGCACATGTTAGTGAAGCAACCCAAAAAATTCATTCACACCTTCCCAGCAGCAGCCAGGTGTTCAGCCATCTCCAGAAAAGCCAGGCTCCATCATGTCTAACAGTCACTTGGGGAGGCAAACATCATTCCTCCAAACATCATCTCCTTCCTTCCTTCTTCCCCCACATCTCTATGCTGAGCCATATAGTATGGAATATCCCTGTGGTCACTTCGGGTCACCTGTCCTGGCTATGTCCCCTCCCGAGTCCTTGTGCACCCCCAGCCCTCGTGCTGGTGGGTGGGGTGAGGAGCAAGGCCTTGAGGTTGTGTGACCACTACTCTGCAGTGACTAAAACATCCCTGCATTATGAACCCTGTGTTCAGTACAAATCCAAAACACAGTCCCATCCAAACTATGTGAAGACAATTAACTCTACTCCAGCCAAAACCAGCCCACAGTATTCAACCCAATGGTTTTGATGCTCAGTAGCAACAACTACTAGAATTTACTCCTTTCAACCTTTTTGGTTTTCTGCTTTTTGCTTTTCGTTTACGGAAAGCTCAGTTGCAAGGGATGTTTGTTCACTACATTTCTGAAAATCAGAGAATCTGAGGGTTTTCTCTTAAGTCTGGAGCAAATGCTTTGTTCAAGTGCTCCTCCAAATAGTGACAGCTATTTTTAAATGGCCTAGACTTTTGTTGGATGAAAGGGTCTTGGAAAATTTTTGGTTATATAAGAACTGACAGAGAAAGCTGGCTCTTAAAACATACTGCTTACATTATGAAACAGATATAAACATAATGAGGAAGTGATGAAAGCTGTATCCTTATCAACAGGTGGCCCTGGGCAGGATATACTTCACTATTTGCCCTATAAATAAGCAGTGGATTAGAGAAGAGGCCTGCCCTGGGGAAAGACACAAGGCTAACAAGGGAAGGTAATCCATCACTTCACAGTATCTGTCAATCTGTCTTCCATGTAAGTACTCAAACCATAATAATTTGAAAAGGCATTTAGAAACCTTAATGGGAGTTGGACCCTAGCCACTTCAAATCGCATACACAAATGGGAATGCCACAGTAGGGAAATAACCCCAAACCCAAACAACCCCTCACAACCCCAGATAAAATGTTATTTACTGTGATAAAAGTGACTGAATCTTGTGTACACCTTCCCGCCTCAAACCCAAACATTCCTGAGTGAGCACCGGCAAGCAGACTTCAGCCTTCTGATTACACACACGGCTATTTCTCTCTCAGGGCTCCTGACTCATAAGGGTAATGCGGGTATGACAAAGCTCTGGGAAATTATTCCTTATTGTTCTTCCTGGTTGTTCAAGCCTTCCCCATACTTTCCTCACTGTTCCAAGCAAAGAACCACCACGTTCCTAACAGGCCACTAATTTCTATAGAAGTCTTCCCAGTACAGCCCAGCTTTCAATATTGTTTTGCTGAGCAGCATCCACAGCAATGAATAAGGTGGCAGTAATGCTAAAGGAGAAAAGGTTAAAAATGGATAAAAATTAACCTAAAAATAAGCTATTCAGCATAGAAGTGCCTGGACAGTAATCTCTGCGTTAGATTCTCTATTTTGCCAGGGAATTTTGTATAGCTTGTCAGCCCAAAAGTGGTGGGGGTTTGGGTGAGTTGTTCTGTGATTTTTTTTTCCTCCCACAATGAAGCTTGTGGGTTAAGCTCTTCCTCTTACTCTTCAACTCTGTACTTACAGGACTTACTCAGGATGTTTCTTCCCTGTAATTTCTTCCTTACCTGAAGGAATTCAAACTGGTCTTTCCTGCCTCCCAGGCAAAGGTTTTCTGAGATCAAGTTCTCAGTTCTTCCCATCTAAGCTGTCTGTCCTGTCCTGCATGAGCCAGTTTCATATTTATAGAAAATGGAACCAAGACAGATTGTATAGCTAAAGGGGTGGAATAACCACCTGAAAAGACAGATGTAATTCCAGCCATCTCCAGCTAATGCTTGAATGGTTTAAATATTCACTGGAAACAAGATTTAATCCCATCTGAATTAATTCAGTGCTCATAGACTCTCTCCTGCAATCCTGCCAATCGTGCCAGTAAGATTCCAGCCCTACTGTCTCCTCCCTTCTTCTTCCCCCACATCCCAAATACCCTGGTACATAACTACATACCATGGTACAGTAAATACCTTACTCAACTTTAGAGACACCACCACACTCGATTACAAAACTCCAGAAAATACTGGTTCTCAGAGGCCATCTAGTGGAAAGAGCAGAATACTCCAAGGAGGAAACCATTTCAAACTTTTCCTTCTTAGAGACGATTTAGTATAGTCTGCAAGATACACGGGGTTACCTTGCTGATCAGTGGATGTTCTTCCCACACAGCAACAAGCAAGTTGGTTAGGCTCACACACCAGACTCAGTAAGCTGTGAGTATGGTCACAGGCTCTCCTCTCTTCAGCATTAATTCTAAAAACTGTATTAGGAGTTCTGTCTGTGCAATGAAAAACCAGATTGTACAAGACAGAGCAGAGAGGAGGTCTTCTTTAAAACACTTTTAAACTCGCTGTTAAGTGACTGCTGGACAATTTTGAGTTCCTATAGTTTGCTTTTGGCTCGACAACATGTGGAAGGTATCAGGTATTATAGGGAATAGACAGAAGTTTCTTTGCTTCCAGCTTTCAGAACCCTGAGAGCCCCTTCAGTGCTGCAGCCCCTTCACACTTTCATGGGGGTTTGGCTGCCCATGCACGAGTGAGCTCTGATGGTGCCCCTGGGGTGAGCCCTGCTCTGTGGGAAGGAGCTGTGGAAAGGCTCTGTGAGAAGGAGCTGTGGGCAGCCTTCTTGAAAGCTCCTGCCCCTTGTCTCAGCAGACACATTTTAGGGCATTTAAGCTCAAGCCCAGGACATGGGTACCTGTGCCCTGGGCACGTTTGTGCCAGGCCAGGGATCTCACGCATCCTGACCCTGACTTACTGGCATGACCAAAGTAGACACAGGTTGTAACCTGTACAGTACCTTCCTGATTTATGACTATCACAGATGGAAACAAGAAGACTATGACTGTTGTCAGTGCTTCTTCTGTGGTGTCTAAAAGATGACAAAAATACAAATCTGCTTGAATGAAAGTTTATTTCATGTATCATAGAAAAATCATGCATATCATCAAGTAAGGCTTTACAAGACAAAAGGATATAAAGGAAAGACACATACAAATTGGTAATATATAAACTTCTCCCATCATATTACACACAATACTCTTCATATTACACATTTAGGAACTAACTACTACTATTGCAGACATTTCACTTGCAAGATTGATCTCTGGTTTAAGGCCAAAACCTGCCCACCTTACTTAGGCAAATTCTTAGAGCTATTCCAAAGAACTCAGCCTGAACAACAAGTAGAAGACTGAAAACAAGTAGAAGACCAGACCTGGTTTCTAAGCAGCACAGCTGCTACATTTACATGCAACAGTAGAGCGCAACCCTCTTTTTACACTTGGTTCTATTCCGGAGTCAGTAAATAAAGTTACCTATATGAAAAAGATAACTAAGTTGGCTGATACGACAAATGTAATAATATCACGTGTTTAAGCTTGTCATTACCTGGAAGTGTTTTTCTGCTAGTCACAGTTAATGTTTCCTCATAGTTTTTTTTAAGTGATGCATTTCACATTCTCTCATGCAGTTGCTTCATGATAAAGAACAAGTTAGAGAGTGTTTTACTTGAAAAACCTGAGAAACTTACCAGACTTATTCAGATATGGTACCTGAGAGTACGAGGTTCTACAAAACAGAACTGAAGTTTATAAACCTGAATTCTTCATAAACTCCAAATCCTTATTAATGTCAACAAGAGTTTGGAAGCTATGCTAGAGAGAAGAATTATATCTGATTGTCTAATCTTAGTTCCTTTTCGGACAACACACAAAACCACTGAACAAAACTTTCACCACATCTGAAGCAAAGCAGAGAAGAAACGGTGTCAGTGTATTGCATGCAACTGCTATTACCACATTATGTCACCTTTAACAGGTGTCTCATATACATTCATCTGCTGTTTAAATTCCAGCTGCACTGAACTATCAAACAAGACAGAAAGAAACTACCTTGTTTACTAAGTTATGGCAAACTACCTCCTGACTTCAAGTGAAAATTCTATCCAGCTACAGGAAAAGTCAGAAGCTTTAGAGAAAAAATTAGGCTTACATTCTTTTAAATACAAAGGAATGACTGTCTGCATCTCTTATCTGGCTGCTGACCCCAGTTACTCCCAGACGAATTCTTGGAGGATATATAAAACTGAATTGAAAAGAACTGAAAGTGGAATCAGCACTGAACTATGCCCTCCAATCTTACTTATGTGATATTTGCGATACTGAGTTTACACTGCATCCTCATTTTTATGAAGGCCTCACAAGGTATAAGGACTCCAAATAATGCTGAATGTACAAGAGAAACAGTTTCACAAATGGGATATAACGTGATTCCTAGGCAAAAATGTCTGTTTGGTATCATGCCTTACTATTTTGGTCCATTTCTGAAATGACAAAGGAGTCCCTGTCAAGAACTTGGCTGCATACACATATCTAGAACAAACCCAAGAGTCGCAGATATGACTAATGATTTGCTAAATCATTTGAAAATGACAGGATTTTACTACACAACGTATGTAAGTGTCTAGTGCTATCACAGTCCACATTTTACAAAGAAAAGTCTCATATTTTAAAACATATGAAAGCTTTTCCTTGTACCAAAGGTGATTACTTCAAAGTTTAATCAAGCATAATTAAGAATAATCAAGTTCTCTTTCCTGGAAGAAAAATACATTTTTCTGTAGCTTGCCTTTAAGTGTGATCCAAGATGATTATTATGTTATTGAATGTAAATTTATATATTAATGTTTCAATAGTGCAGAAGAAACACAGAATAAATCATTGTAAAGGAAAACTGTTCTGGCTTTCTGTCACTATATCAGCTTAGTTACACAATGGTGGCAAATAATTCCATTTATAAATAACAACGCTGCACCTTTGACAAGATACTCAATCAAAAAAATAGGTTTGCTGAAATGCAGAAAATGGTCCTGTATAAACTGGATTATAATTATAGATCAATTCTTTTGTTTCCTCATCTTCACTGGAGAAATGGTGCAAGCTCTTCCGGGCTGTAAAACATTGTAAAAGGACAGATCATTTTAATGTTATCCTCCTTGACAATATTTATCTTGGTAAAGTAAGTTATTTTGTGTAGCACAACAACAAATGGAATTACAATAGCTTGTACGTGAAGAAACATCTTCAGAAAGCTGGTTACAACATATTTTATTACTGGAGAGGGAGAATTTAAAGCCGAGACTGTATAAAAATAGTTACCCATGAGATACTGACAGTATCTACCAGAAATACCAGTACTTTTAACTCTGAAAGAAATGCATCAGAGTATCAGCCTACTGAAAGCTGCATGGACTGTGCTGGTGAGGACAATAAAATTGAATCCTCCTCTGGTTTATCATGTTGGCAACTCTACACAAGTTAATGATGGATGGATGGATACAAAAATGGTATTTCAGTAGAACAGTTTAGTGACTAAGTGATCACACATGAGTATATTTTTACTGGCTGAAAACAGCTTAGATTTTTCATCTTGTGGTTTATTCTCAAAGTTAGAGAAGATATTCTGCCTTACATTAGCTAAAAATGTCAATTACTCATTGCAGTTATGATACGAAGTACTCAGTAGGAGCAGCTTGTTCTTCAGTAACTCCCCAAAAGACTGGGGAGGCAATGAAGAATAACTTAGGATTTGGTAGATGAGATGGGGGTAGACACAGCGGGCTGAAGAAAGTTTGCTCCGCTGGAATCATAGGTCAGTAGATCCAAAAGCTAGTGACACACCTGTGTGGCACTCTGCACAAGCTCCTTGTATGTGTACACATATGTAACAGAATTCACAGGCAGTGTGTCTCAACAGCATTTACAAGCAGAGTTGGCACTTGTTTTGTCCCACTTAACTTGGATAATGGCCTGAGCAAGCTTACTTCTGCTGGGAATACAGTCTGCAGACAGATACCATAGAAAGTAGCAAACAAAGCCAGAAAACACACTGCATTCTAGTATTAGACTACAAAATTAAACCCAGACTCATACTGTATTTTCTTGTATTTTCCCCTTAATTTTTGTCATAGTCCACCATCTCATAGAATCACAAGGACACATTCCACTAGACCAGGCTGCTCAGAGGCCCAGTTCTGCCTGGCTGTAAGTTTCCTATCAAAAGGGTTTTGCTACATTTTCACAAAGAGGAGTAGGACTACTTTATGCAAAAAAGCACCTTGCATTTGTATGAAGTGCAACTTTTACTTCTATACTCTCACTGACCAGCACAAATTGCACTTCTTTACATCACTGCCTACTTTCTTCATGGACTCTTTTGATTAGAGATCAAGTCTAGAGACCAAACTCAACCAGCTTAATTATTATGTTCTTCACAGTCCCCATCAAGAAGGTAAGACAATTTCATAAAATAGTCCAGCAGAATGGTTTAGTAGGGATAAACAAAGGAATAAAGTCTGATTCCTTCAAATACTCCTCTATTTATATCCTGCTTATTCGTAGCAAATAGACCAGAAGCGTCATAAACTATCAAAATATTATGCATTAGTTACTTCCAGACTCTTAGGGTGTAACCAAAAAAAAAAAAATCAGCAGCTCTGTAAAGTTCAAAAACTTCTTGTGCTGTCTATAATATACAACTGTAGGGCACCATACTGTAGCCCTCTAACACGTCCATACTGCCCAAGCTGTATTTACAGTCCTGGTGCATGCATTTTGCAAGCAAAATGAGAACACACTGAATGACTGTAAGCTAGTTTGGAACTGAAGAAGCCCCTGGAATTATGAATGGAGTACTTTTTTTTTATTGTCTTTGTGCAAGAGAGGCCAAAATGTTACAGGGATATTTTGAAATGGTAGAAAGTCACAGAACAATGTTTTAGAGCCAGCCCAGTGAAAATAGTTTGTGGAATGCTTGGCCTTTTGATGTTACTTTCACTAAGCCATTCTATTTCTAGTATCCTTTGGTGTTTTATAAGCCTATAAAGCTTGCAGAGTAATCTTCTCAGAAAGCACTATGAGGTACTGAACTTTGACAGCTGAAAAAGAAGTCTGTCGTCTTCAAAGTTTTTCAGTAATGCTCCACTCTAAACCACAACATTTATAGATAATAAACTTTTTACCTTCATTAACAAAGAAATCAGCCATATAATATGCTGCTCTTACAGCAGATGGAGAATGTGGAATGCCTGGAGAATCCTTCCACTCAAAAAGATTTTTCTCTGGATGCCATTGCATGCCATAAATTGGATATTTGTATGCTACAACAAAACACAAAGCGTGTAAAGGTGTACGCCTTAAGAATTATGTAATTAATCTTACTGCAAAATAAACTCAAAGGATAAGCTACAAATACACCTCACTTATCAACAATTTCACAGAAGTGTAAACAGCAAGTGGAAACGCTGCTAAAGTCACAGTGGAACTGAAGGAAAATAAATGGATATTGTAAAACGAGGGTCTCATTACATGCGAGAAAATATTTGAACATCATTTTTTTGATTATTCATTTCAGAATTAATGTATATACACACTAAAAAAATAATCTTTCAAGTGTATCAGTCTCAAAGCTTCCTATCTGCTGCCAGCATCACTCAGCATTCACAGCCATACAGGATGCCACTTCCATGGGAGAGATCTAAGTCTTAATATCTCCTTGAAGGTCCAGTCAATCCAGGGGCAGCTCCCATCTGCTCCAGCCAGGCCCGACACATTTTGGGGGAGTCAGTCCTTAGCTCTCTTCCAGGGAACAGCGGCACAGCAGCTGACGACTGCTCTGTGATAAACCGCTTGCAGGCACGGGTGATGCCTGTCATTAGCCTAATCAGGTTTGCTGATCAAAGTCCTATTCTTCTCTTTTGGAAGACAGCCAGGATGCCACACCGAAGAATCCCATTGGTGACAGCTGGGCCTTATGGCAGGGCTGCCAGTGGTGCACCGGTCAAGATAAAACACTCTCTGAAGAGCTAACTTGTTTCCTGAGCTGAGCGAGCCCAGTGCGAAACCGACAGAACAAGTCACGCCAAAGGCTTTTGGAGGAGGGCAATTACCAGCATTGCCGCTAAGGTAATGAGGGGTATTGCTGTTCCCTCAGCAGCCTGGATTGCTCCTCCCATACAGCAAACACATAGAGAGCACCAGGGAAATGCAAGCCCAAGCAGACTGCTGGAAAGCAAGGTTTGGCAGAGGCACACTGCACTGCGCAGGGATTCAACTACTGCAGTGCAAGTGCTGTGCAGTCCACACCACAGCGCCCAAATATGCCAGTGCTAAAGTGTAACAGCATATCTGGAAGGGGAACGGCAGGTGGGAGGAGTAATGAGGCTCACAGTACTCAAAAGATAAAATATGCCTGCAAACAGAAATGCTCCTCACAGCCAGGGCACTTAACAGGGCTGATGCTCACCCTGCTATTCTAACAACTTGCAATAAAAACCCACATCAATGCCACACCACCTCTAAAGAACTACTTTGTAACAGTCACAGTTTCCAAACAACATTAATTCCTCACCTTCCATGGTAGATATAAATTCCACTTCATCATCAGTGTTAGTGGTCAGAACTCTATAGAAAGTACGAAGCTCTTCATTATTTGTGAAATTCTGTGATAAGGAGAGGAGGAAGAGGGAAAAGGTGTTATTTGCTTATTTATTTCTAGTTTTAACCAAAACAACAAAAAAAAAAAGTTTGTAAGCAGAAAATAAAAAGATCAAATACCTCCATGGAGAGGCTCCACATATGAAAGTTTGATGTCAATGGTTCAGTAGCAAGTGCGTGTAATACATCATCAGGGAAATTCCTGAACATTTTACTGTCTTTTGCAGCTATTACAAAGAAAAAAATTGTATTTTCCATCACCCAAACTGGTCTCAGATGGACTTATACTGACAAAAGACCAACAATAAAGTGCTGTGTTAAAGTAAACTTTTTTGGCAGTAAATCTTTACTATTTTAGAATATCCTGCAAGAAATAGCAGTGAATTCACCACAAGAGATTTCCGATATGCTGTTACCACTGTCTACCAGTCTTTTCCAGAGAGGATCCAGCTTTGCTACCTAAGTTCTCACGAAAATAAGCATCATTCTTTGACACTCATTTCAGTGGCCCTTCCACTCACAGTGAGCACAAGTGACAGAATTTGTGAATACTACACACATGGTCTGCAGATGGATTACTCACAAAGAGTAAAATATCAACATTTTACCAGTGCTGCTGAGTGCCACAGCTCTATCTTAAGGGATCTCTCTGATTTCAGTACTGTTCAAATGTGACAGTAATGCTACTATTCATCATAAGGAAAGATATGATTTGAAAAATTTAAAATCACCTGCTCTCCAAGTTTAATAGGTTTTGAACCTGTGAATTTTGTTCAGCTTGGTAACAAAAAGGACCCTGAGCAGATATTATTTTGTAAGTCCAAATTTTCAAATGAGTCAAAGAGCCACAACTGTGTTTTTTGCTGACTGCTCTTGGTTTCAAATGGCTTATGCTCACTTCTCTGCTTTAAAAGTGACAGTTGCACTGACTACAGAAACAGTCAAGGCAACTTAATAACAAAGAATTTAGCAGAAGATGATCATCAGAAACTTCACAAACATTCATCCCATAATATATATCATTAATGAAACACAACACCTCTTAGCAACACTCAGACACGAGACGTAATGAATTTTTCACCTGAGGTGAAGTTCAGAGGGAGTGAAAAACCATTTGTCTTGGTATGAACAAGTAAAACTTCACCACTTGTGAGATACGTAAGCTCTTCGTGTCCAAGACATGTTCCCCATATTGGGAAATAATCTCCTTTATCATTAGCCTACAAAACAAAAGCAACAACATAAGGAAACAGTAATGAAAAACTACGGGAAAGAGACTGACAAGAACTTCCTACTCTTTTCACTTCCTTTTCTGTAGGGGAGAAGCATAACTACTGAAGTAGTATGAATTGCTGCCACAGGAATTGCAACAGTTCAATTGCAATGAAGTAAGCACAGACTCTCTTAAGAGTTTCTCCTAAAATATGAAGGCTAAAGGATATACATATGTGTGTTGAAGCAGCAAACTGAGCCTAATGTGGATACTGATTTGACTGTTCTGTTCTACGAGTAATGCTGAGAGCAGCCTAAACAGTAATCACAAAATGGCAATATTTCCACAAAAAAAAGCAGTCATTAGAAGGGACACAGAAGAGTCTGTCACCATTTTGAAGGAAAGCCTACCTATTATAATTCATACTTTTCTATGAAGCACACTATGATCACAGAGCAAGGGACCCTTGCAATGTAGCAACAACATTAACTGTATTAAGAAAATACGAATCCTACTACTAGCACAGCTATGCTCTTACGTGACATACTTAAATGCTTGTTTAACTAGCAGGTTTGGACCTGTGTTCCAAAAAGACAAAATGTGCATTTAAGCAACATTAAAAAGTGGCAATCATTTTAAAAGAATAAAAACCGGCAGGTCAGTGTGAAAACAGTATTTTAAAAAAAGCAAAAAGGAGAAAAAGAAAGCAAAAAACCAAGAACACAACTAGCTTCTTGTGACCTAATTAAGCATGGTGCATACATGCATTGGAAATCTGCATTTTGAAATGGCTTATACCTGATCGAAAGCACATGTTGGAGACTGGGATGTTTCAGAACTCCTGTTTCTGTGGAACCTGACTGGCTTTTTTCTAATTTGTTTCTAAACATTTTTAAGTTATGCATACCACAACACACACACACCACCCCTGAAGAGCTGCTGCTCTAAACCATTTCTGAGAAAGCTGAAATGACAGGCTCAGAATAGGAATGTTCCCCTGCCGCATTACTGACAGTATGCTAATAAAAGCCCACAAAACTACTTCTCAGAGTAAAGCAAGGAAGACGTAAAGAAAGAAAGCTGCAGAGTCTTTATGACCACCCGTCATGAACAACGAGGCACAGGACTTACGTTAAGAGACAGAGAGTGGAGTTGCAAGTGAGGACTAAAACTACTGAAGGCAAAAAATAAACTACAGTTTAAAACCAATTACAATTGAAACATAAAGACTTTGTGCCCCTTCCCCTTTTTGTAAAATAAACTAGAGCCTGAAGGCTAAGCCTGTATTAAACAACACTCAAGACACCACATTTTAAAAACTAATTTAAGAGCTGGAAAACAGTATTTCATTTAGATTTTTGCCTAACTAGTAAAATTCTACTGACTTGAATGGGGATTAGCATTCCACATCCTGTATTCATATTAAAGCAGAGCCAGACCAAAGTAATTTCTCATAGTGGACATTTGCAAATGAAAAGGACCCCTAAAATGTTTTAGAAAAAGATAAAAATTCAGTCATTCTGTACTAGTAAAGATACTCTTGACTATTGTAGCTTACCTTATATGAGTAAAGCTAGCAATATTTCATAGCACTAATTAAGATTTGAAAGATAAAAATCAAACCACAAAATTATCACAAACAGTGAAGAAAAAAAGCCTGCCTTGTTAGAAAGGATGAACTGAGGATGAACTGAGTATTTATTTTCTGCCTTTCACTCACTGGTAGTACACATATCAACTAATAAACCTGTCTCTCTGATCATAAAGTGACATAGGCAATTCAGTTCATCACTGTGAAACGTCAACGTAATTTCATAATCATACAACAAACCACAAGAAACCCTTGCCCCAATGCTGAATACCAAGGCACAGGCTGCAGCTCACACAGTGAGCAGTTCCAAAGAGACAAACAAAATTGTCTCACATAAAAGTGAGACAGCCTTGCAGGGCTCACCACAAATAAAGACAGACAAAAGAATAAAAACATTGGTGCCCCAGGGACCAATGAAGAGTAAAGGGAGCTCTATTACTGAATTGCAGCAGCTGACTGGTCCTGTGAATGCCACTGCCTGCACTTTCCTTGCCTGCTGTTGGAAAGTCAGCAGCAGAGGTGGAAGAGCAATTCCTCACTGCCCAGTTCACACAGACGCATAAAGCCTCAGGTACAGTGAATAAACAATACTGTTCTCACCTGAAGAACTTTAGAGTTTAAGACCATAACACAACATATAACATGAGTGGGTGTCACAAGACTGAATCTCAAGCTATTAATGCAGAAGTTTTACGCAGAAGCAAGAAATAAGCTACCTATTTTCAGGCCTACAGTTAACACACTGAATGACAGTGCAAAACTATGAAAAATATGAACCTGGTCATTTTGATCTCTGAACAATAATAACAATAATAACAATAACCAACTGCTCCTTAGTAATTACCTCCAAGGCCTTGTGGTAAAATATCTTCGCAACCCTTGAATACTCTGAAGTCTTAAGATCCACACCACCTCCTGGAAAAAGTACCCTGAAAGGCAACATCCAAGAATATGATTAACAACAGTGATCAACCCGAAACTTGGACAATGTATGCAGAGAAATGTCTGATAGCAGTTTTAAGGGTACAGTTCAGGTCTAGGTTTTAGAAATCTACAGACAGACATCCCATTACAGACAGCAAGGATCTAGACAGGAAAGTCCCTGAAGATTCAAATAGGTTTTCCAGAGCAGACATCTGAGTGGTGGGTAGGTTAAACACCCCTGTAAGCTCCACTGGCTGTACTGACTAGCATTCCATTAATTATGGGAGTTTGGACAGCTAGTGCACATGCAGACAGGTGAGTTTAGGTGTTTCAGTCTTTAATTTAATCTTAGTGTGCTTCTACTGAAGAATGGTTACTCTATCACAAAGTATAGATCAAGTCTAATGCAACATATGGAAGAAGAAAGCAAACAGAAAATACATAAAACACACAGATCTCAGCTGTTATACAAAAGAGTTGCAAGCCATGACTCTCTCAGTTCCTATCCTGACTCTCAGCTGGCTCTCACCACCACTTTAAAATTCCAGCCCAAATCTTAATTCATCCTGTTCAGTTTCAGAAAAGTAGAATTGTGGCCCTGGCACAGTGACCTTCTTATTGGAGACAACACAGACCAAAAAGTTCCTATCAAAACAGAACGAAAGTACATTTGACCATAACCTTTGGTCACACAGGATCCCACAGAGCTAAGGAAGATAAAGCAATCTCAGAGACAATTTCAAAGAAATAGTGCACAAGCTTTTTCCACCAAAAAATATAATCGAGAATGGCACTTCCCTGTGCAGCTCCCCAAACCCAAACAAACACCACAGAAGAAAAAGATTCAGTCCAGTCTAGAAGAGAAGTCACATGGACACATGAGGACAAGGAAAATAATCAAGTACCATCAGAAACAGTAACATGAAATAAAGGAAGCCTCTTCTGGCTGTAACTGGAACAGTGCCTGCAGAGCCAACAGAACTGGATGTGTGAGCATTCCCTAACCCACTGCTGCAGAACCTCAATCAGATTTACTCAAGTCACATCCATTAGTTGTTGATCTTTTACCAAAACGGGTGTAGGATTTCCTCTACATTTCTGTGCTCTGGAAATGGCAATCTGTATCAGTGAGATACTAACAAGCACTTAGAAACAACTAACATCTCAAATGATCCCAAGCATTTGCAGAGCAAATGCGCATTTAAACCCTTGTGACCAGGTTTTTTTTAAGGTGAATCATGTAAAAGCCATCAAGTATTTGGTTGCAAAGCAGTATTCACAAAAATACAAAAAGCTTTACTTCCCAGTGTCAACACTGAAAATTAATACAGCTGAAGGTATTTTCAAAACAGGCCAGATTATAGATTTCTTCAGAGATGCAATCAGACAAATAAGGTGATCTTTACCTGGAAGTGGCAGAAAATTCACTCCACCGGTTCAACCCAAAACCTGGACTATACTAATTAGGAAAAATGTTTGTCATTTTTGCTAATGCAAAAAGGAAGTAACCCATTAAGTAGCAATGATAATGGATTGACATTGTCATAAGCAGATTGAAATGCAACCACATGTATTCCAGTATCTCTGACTGGTTAGAGCTGATGATTTCCACTGGGCATTTCAATGGCTACCTCAGGAGTACATTCATAAAATTATGTCTCTACTACAGTAAATTTCATGATTTTAAGAAGGTAGCACTTAACAGTAAGTAATTTCCAACTTCAATGAACAATATGAAAGATCAATTTATTTCCTTCTTATTCTGAATTTCCACAGAATAAAAGCCATTCCCTCTAGAGATCTTTTTTTTATTTAAACACTTTGTTAGTTAAACACAGTTTTATTGTGGAAGCCAACAGGTGACAGTGGAGGGCCACAAGAAGAAAATTACACCATCCTTATTCACCTACATAACACAAACTCCACTGATTTCTGACTGCAAGGACAGAAGGACAAAGGAAATGAATCTATTTGCCAAACACTCCTCTGGATTGACATAGGTGGTGAGGCAGAAACAATGAGAGACCCCACTGGTGGAAGCCCTTCTGGCAACCAAAGTGAAGCTGGTAGCCATGAGAAAGGAATAAAATGATTCATTTTTTCTCCAACAGCACACAGCAGAGAAAGCATCACTGTCTTATACTCGACAATAGCACAAGACCGCAAAGACCCACATCTTAGTGTCCAGGGCATGTTGATGTACATAGGAGGACAATGCACTCCCCAGACAGCCAAAGGTCTAAACATGCAAGGTCTACACATGCAGATTAACATTCTAATATATGCATAAGCTTAGCAGATGTATTCATGGTTTAAGATGCTCATCTCACGACTACAAGCAGCCCAATCACATGCTCTGGCCTCACACAACATCAGCTGTGAAGTGTAGCATCAGCTGATCTTACTCTTCTACAGTGCACTTCTAGCACAAGGCTAAAAAAACATAAAAGGTTTTGACTTTGTTTAGTCCACAATAAAATCTGTTAGGCAACATCACATTATCCCACATTTGAAATGTAGGAAGAGCACGGGGATGGCCAGTTGCCATAGATCCCCTGAACAGCCAGGAAGTTTGTCTAACAAAGACCTAAGCCACAGAATCACAACAGGCAAGACAGACCATTCAAGTAGCAAGAGAGAGAGCACACATGGAGAAAAGAGTAGAAGACACTGCAAATCAGAAACTTTTATAACAGAGGAGATATGAAAAGGACTGAAAGAGGGAAGAAAGAAACGGGCGAAATACCAAGCAAGTGCTATTAAACATCAAAATGAAGGTGACAGCTCAAATGAGGAAGACAGAAAATTTAACAAAGAGGAAGTAGAGTATTTCACTTGGAAAATTGCTAATAACGATAATGCCACTTCTCCCTGCCTGCAGACAAACACAAGGGAATGCCAAGACGAGCCTTGGCACTGTTGCAGACTGTCTGACGTGTTCCTCAAGGAAGGAAAGGCAGCACACCGATACTGGATGAAACAATGCACTGTGTGTCTTAGAACATATTTTCATGTCTGCAGTGCCCAGCACAACCTCTCGAGAGAGCAGGAAGACAATGTTCTTGTGAACACAGCAGAGTTCAAAAACAGAACTATCATGTCTTTCAAAAGAAAACCAGCTCTCAAAACTTACCCATTAATAGAGTGGAATTTTTTATCATATTCTTCATCTGTAAGATTTAATCTGAAACATCAAAAAATAAGTACAGAATATATACGAAATACATCTATTTAACCACAAAAAAATCATCTCTATTGAACAGAAATGTCTTACACAGAAACTATGCAGAAGGCATGCTTTAAACAGAATAGATACAAATCAAATGAAACATTTCACTTGAAACACCTCAATCCACAAGATTGAAAACAGGGCCCTGTCAGGTACTGTTCATGATTAGGTACTCTGAGACCCTTTTGCAGACACTTGAAAAATTTACCATTTACATGAATGGAATGGTTATTATTTCCTGCAGACCGGCAACTCCGGTTTCCAACTGACTCCAAGAAGGGCAGAGCTGGAAACACTGGGTCACACCCATGCACCCCCAGCCTCCTTTCCAGCGTGGCAATATGAAAAGCAGAAAAGGCCTGGGCTCTGTTGTAAGCCCTGCTCAGCAATAACAAAAACATCTCTATATTATCAACCCTGTGTTCAGCACAAATCCAAAACACACCCCCACACCAGCTACTGTGAAGAAAATTAACTCTACCCCAGCCAAAACCAGCACAGTTTCTGTGCTACACTTTCTGGCTACACTTCTGCAGAACTGATAGGGTAGGTAGAAGAGAAAGCGTTCAGTTTTGCTGCAACTAACTTAATTGCCAGAATTAGAAGCATCCATTCATTGGTGAAGCTTCTGGTCAATGAACATTCTGAAAGCTCCAGCAGCTATGTGAGGAATGCTGGCTTCTAATTTGGGCACTTAAGTGATGCTCTTATTGGATGGTGTAGATTCATCCTATTTTATTTTTCTGCAGCTGTATCAGTATCGTTTTTAAGTACTGAAATTTATAATTTTATCATATGGTTTCAGTGCTCTTAATATTTTATAGCTGAGCGTTGGTATGAAGTACTGTCAGTACTTACTCTGCTACTTTTTACCAAACAACCAAAATACAAGGAGTTAGTGACCCACAGTTCGAACAGAACTGGACTTTGGTTTCTGAAAGGAGTACTGACAGCCTTCCTCGATTCCTTGAGTTCCAGGGCTACAAAATGTGAAAAAAAAAGATACAGGTATCTACGTATCCAGGTATCTATGTGTGTTTACGGGGCACTACACAGTAGACTGAATATAGCTAACTTCAAAAACCATATATGCAAACTACAGAAGGCAATTTTACTGGTAAAAAAATTAGTACTTTTCAAAGAAAGACTATTTATTAACATAAGAAGAAGTATTAAGAAGTACATGTTCCAATCTGCTTTTATTCCGATTTCTGAAACTCTCTGAAAATTATGGCGTCTTCAAATGGTCTCTGAGGACCAATAAACACTCAGAAAAGCAGGACAACTGCCTTCTGTGCCTCTAAAATGGTACATACCTTACATAATGCAATTATTATCCACTCCTAAGGATATAAAAAATGTACCTTATTGGCACAGCTCGAGCACCAGCAGATTCCACAAACTTCACATATGAAGCTGCAATATAAGATCTTCCAAATCTCTGGTACTCATCAAAGTGACATTCCTGTGACAATATCCCTGAAGGGCCCAAGGAAGAAAATTAGCACTATACAAATGGCAAATGCTACACACTGAAAGAAAAAAAATCACAAAATCACTGAATCAATTACGTTGGAAAAGACCCCTGAGATCATCAAATCCAACCTATAACTGAAAACCACCACGTCAACTAGGCCATTAAACAAGTACTATGTCCAGTCTTTCCTTAAATACCTCCAAGGACGGTGACTCCACCACTTCCCTGGCAGTCCATTACAGTACCTAATCACCCTTTCTGTGAGGAAATTCTTCCTAATGTCTAACCTAAACGTCCCCTAGGTAGCTTAAGACTCTGTCTTCTTGTCCTATTGCTAGTTGCCAAGAAGAGAGCGACCCCCACCTGGCTACAACCTGCTTTCAAGCAATTGTAAAGAACGATAAGGTCACCCCTGAGCCTTCTGTCCTCCAGCCCAAACCACCCCAGGCTCCTCAGCTGCTCCTCCTAAGACTTGTGCTCAAATTAATTAATTAAACTCCCATTTCCTGTATGCCAGCTTGTAGTGATACATTTACTGCAGGCACCGAGACAACGGGGCATCAATTACGGCGCCCTGTCACAAGGTACCACATACTACCCGACTAAGACCCGGCTTCCCTACTATGACTGCTCATCACTGTAACTTCTCTCAAATAAGCTTCATTTTTAGAGAAAGCACGTATAGCGTACCGCTGCTTGTAACAGCTCTAGCCAAACCTACGCTCCGGGCGACACTTCCCTCCCCCAGCACGGCCAAGGCGGGGAGCGAGGCGGCCCCGCGGCCCCTTACCGATGATGGGTCTGTCATTGCGCTCCGCCGGGAGATCGCGCCGCACCAGGGAGGCGGCGGAGCCGCAGCGCAGCAGCACCAGGAGGAGCGCGGCGGCCGCGACGGGACGGAGCCCTGCCATGGCCACCGCCGGGCACAGCTAACGGCTCCCGGCTCGGCTCGGAGCACGGCTGGGCTCGGAGCACGGCTCGGTTGCCGGCACAGCTCGCCTGGCCTCCGGGCACAGCTGCCAGCTCGGCTCGTTGCCCAGCCCTGCGCACGCAGCTCGCGGCCCGCCCGCAGCGCGGCTCGCTGGGAAATGCAGTCCCGGCTCGCTGCCCCGCCCGCGGGCAGAGCCCGGCCCGACCGCAGCCCCCGCTACCACCCTCTTCCTTCGCTGGGAAAGGGATGCTGGTGTCGCCGAACGGTGACAGGCGAGGCTGGTTCAACCAAAAAGGGTTTATTAATTAAAACGGTATTAACACATTAAAAAAAAAAAGAAAAATTAAAAAAAACATTGTGCATTACATCGTGCTTACAGTCAGTAGTAAATTATATTTGCACCGTTTAACAGGAACATTATTTTTTTAGAGGCACTCCCGATGTTTATGAAGAATAATGCACTTAGGGATCTTTGTTTTGTTGGCTGCTGCTCGAAGCTGCAACATCACCGTGCATCATACCGGTATCTCCACCATTCATTATGTAAATTATCTTGTGTCCTTATTATTAGCAGCAATTGCAATTAAGAGTTCCCACCTACTATAAAATATGTAAACATTAAAAAATAATTAACAGTTCAGGAAAAAATAACTGCACTCAGTGCTCTAACTGTTGTGTTACGCAAACACGCTACCACTTAATAACAGACTCAGAGTATTTTTGAAGACATTTAGGACTTTATATTCATAGAGGTGGGGAAGTCCACATAAAGATTAAAAAAAAAACCCAACTACACATGCATATACATATGCAATCAAATGAGGTTTCTGCTACATAAACCAGCAGCGATCAGAGGTTGGCTTCATAGGAAAAGTTTAAATTTTCTTGTTCACTGAAACATGGTTCATTCCTTCGTGCAGTTTACACTCACAGATTAAAATTGAAGGGCTTTAATATTAAGACAATAGCTTCGGTTCTCCAGCTGGTAAACGACTTGGAACTTGAGTTATACACTTGAACAATTGCCAGATACCTGACTACTTAGTCTATTTTCTTATAAAGAAGAATTCGCAGTTCATTGAACTCCTCTATTTAAGGAGCTTTTCTATGACAAAATAGTTCAATCTGAGAAAAAGAAATATATATGAAATATATTTTCATAGAATCATATATCTGAAAAGGGTTTCTTTAAATCTAGGCAGGCCCCATATCAAAAATATTCTGAAAGAGAAAAATGAAAATTCCACTTGAGGAAATTTGGGAATTGGAAGAAAAAAAATTAGGAAGTTTTTGTCACTTTTGAAAGAATTTCTGGCATTGATCTTATCACAGCAGAAGAAACTACAACCAACAAGTACTCTAATGGGTCTTTAATACATGTTCCTCTTGCTAATAAAGAAGAGTTTCCAATGACTATTGCAATAATGCCTTATTAACCATAATCTAAAGTAAGACATTTCTAATACAATAGGATAGTTTAATTTCTCTCCCCTAAGCCTATATACCATCCCAGTGTCCTAAAGATTACAAAATAACTGAAGCTGTAATTCCTAGCTAACTACGATAAAAGCATTTGTTATGGATTTATTTATATGAAAATTCATATGGAATGCTTGAATATATAGTGCTTATGCAAAAACAAAACAGAGTTAAGAAATTGGTAAATGAACTCTAGCAGATGGTGTACTAACAAAGATTTTAGGAAAAAGCTGAGAAAAGTAAAATAATGGTTGAGATTACTAAATACAGGAGACTGCAGGATGATACTGCCATGTACTGTGATTGATAGCTTTTATATATGTAGTGTTCATATGTCAATAATGCCCCTTCAAAACAGAACAAAAACCTGTTTTCAGTAAGCATGGAGATTTTTTTTTAATTATCCCTATGGAAATGAAGAAGCAGTCTCAATGGAAATTAAAAATAATTTCTTCCAGTGCCCAACAGCAAATAGACTGGCAAAGCTGTCAATTACTGTTCTGAAAATAAAATGAAGATACCAAACATCTCCTATGCTGAGGTCCAAAGTGACCTCCAAGCACCCTTAAAACAGACAACAGATATTTCTAAAGTTCAGATCCACAAAGGATAACCTACTTTACCCTCTGAAACAAACAGATAATGCAAGCAGCTGAAAGCTTTTGACCTCTGTAGTCCTCTACACTAGGAATTAAAGTTGATAATAATCTGAGTTTCTTATAGTTGTCCATAGACAGTATCACTTTGAAGAGAGAAAATAGGAATTTTCAAGGTTGTTTTGACTCTCTTACCAGTTCCTCCCCCGGATTCACACTGTCCTTTGAAGAATATGTACATGATGTGTTCTCTATAAAACTTGAAGATTACTCTGTTAATTAGCGCAAGCAGCCCAATGAGTAACACAAATGTCTCCCTATTGCTGACTAATTTTCAATTTGACACAAATTACCAAAACAGCATTTTTCCCTGAGAAGCAATCCAAAAGGCAACCTCTTCACTCCTTGTAAATTAGCCCTGTAGCCTTATTTCTGTGAAAAACTACTCTACCCTATTCACAGCCTGTGCTTCGTTTTGTGTCCTATTGTCTTGACAAGCCAGATACAAGAGCTAAGTGTAAGGTTCTGGACTGCATTATTACAGATGAGTTGTCTCCAAAGACTTAATAGCAGCAGTATTAATCTGATATCCAATGCACTCTTCAGCTTTCTGGCATACAAGTTACTCAATTACAAACAGTGCTACAAATATGTAAAATTCATTAATCTCTTCAGACACACAAACCGATAGACTCCAGTTAGTATAAAAGTGCAGACAATACAACATTCAGTGCCCTGAAAAGACATGCTGGTTTCATTCACCATGGAAGTTTTCATCTTAAACTTATTTCCAATTCCAGTGTCCAAGAATTGATAAAATACTGTATTAAGGTTATTCCCAGGCAACCAGAGAAATGCTCTGAAGATAATCTGCAGATGCCATTATGAAGTCAGTCCATTCCTTGGCCAGCTCTTCAATGGAGACTTCCTCCCCCCCATATTCCTGTGGGAGAATGCTGACGGGGAAGTGTTCGGTCAGACTCTGCAAGTAGTTATTTCCATGCATGTACACCTAAACCAAAATATTAAAAGCATTTACTTGGGTATGAATGCTAGACTATTGAGTGAGAACAGGCAGCAAAGCATCTCAGTGCAAGAACTGGACCCACCAGCTTGGTTTAACTAAGTGTATTTGTTCGTAACAAGCTCCTTAAAAGGAGGAACTACCTAGTGAGTTTCCCCTAGGTGCTCAAACTCTTTCCTGCTCAGTATCTGGAGGCTGGTGAAGGATGGACTAAAACCTGAGAACTGCATTTTATGTAGCTGTGAGCACGGGAGCCAAAACTCACTACACACTTGCTCCAGACTGGTTTAGCAGCACTGATGAGAGTACACACTACATCCAAACTGCTAAACTGAGCTAAACCATGGGAAGGCTGGTGATTTGTTTTGTCATGATATCTTGTACTTGCCCTTCAGTCATTTCCAAGTAAAGAGCCGTGTCTGGCTCCTAGCCATTACTATCTGGTCCTGCCACATGGATTTAAAAACAAGATTATGTAGTATGTATGTAGGTTCAGACAGATGTCAAGGAAGATACTCAACAGAATTTATATATCAGTCCTTATGTTTCAGTTCCAACTGAAATTAGATCCTGGACTACTCCTCCATTTTAACCCTTGCAATACTATAGGTTTGGGTCTTCTCTTGCTTTATTGTAGCTATTTTGAAGCCTTGTTCATTACTTCCAGTCTGATATTTTTATAGGATCTACTGTCCTGGCATGCAGTGGCTATTGCAAATGCCCAAGATCCATGTGCTGAGAAAAGGAGGCTTCAGAATGAGAATAACAATAGGCAGGGCTGCTTATTTTGTACCTTGGTCCTGCTGTTAACACTTCACTTTTGTGCCAGCTGAAAACTCCAATATTTTTCCTATGCTGAAGTCTTTGGCAGGTTTTTGCATCCAAATACAAACTTTTTTGCAGATTTATAACTGAAAAGCTATTTAAAACAACTAAGGAGCTGTTTGGAAAAAAACTTCGAAGAGAAGTCTGACCAATTTTTGATGCATAAATGCCTCTGGAGATCTGTCAGAGCTAAACAGTTGTCTTCTATTAATTCTGCACAACTTGGAGCATAAAACACTGTTCAGTGATCATTTTTCTCTGTCATTTATAGTCAGAGTACTAGGAAATCCAGGATCTATTTGTTTCTAGCTCTGCAGAAGAATTGTTACGTGACCTTAAGCAAATTATTTAACCTCTTTGTGTCACAGTGTTTTTTGTCTTTAGAGTAGTGACAACAGCACCACTTCCAACTCTCATGTCATTATTAACTACAAATGCTTTACAGTTAGATTCTGGAGGTCTGTATGGCACTAATAAACAAAAATTATTTATGCTCTTCAGTACTCAGGAGTAACAGAGCCTAAGGGAAGTGCTACAGATTGTCATATAAGGGTTTTGTGGCAGAAAGAAATACTTGTGTGCACTCACCCGTTGCTTTATTTTTTCAGTGAGAAAAGGCTTAATTAGAGCGAAGACCGGGTGGAAGAATAAAGGCTCATTAATCAAGTGGATACCTCGAACTTTCAGTGGAAAGGAATCCTGTCAGCATACATGAAAAACAGAATAAGAAAAAGAAAATATTACTGAAACACTCTATTACTAAGAACAAGCCTGTGAAAACTGTCTAGTCCATAGGTTAAAGTATTCCTTCTGACCTTGCCAATTCCTGCATTTTGTAGTGCTGTAGCAGCGTAAATTAAGAACAACATTTAGAAAAATAACATCTTGTTCCTTCCATTCAAAGGAAAAGTCTCACCATTTTTTTCATCTCATTGTGAGGTGAGATTGAATATTAAAAAAAACAAACAGAAAAAAAAGAAAACTACCACCAAATTGTACATGAGTGTTGTACACAAACCTTGTGTTGTACACAAACCTTCTTCTAAAGTACAATTTTTCACAAGATTCTGCTACTAATTTACAAAAAAGCTATCTAGCTATGTGCTATTATTGGCAATTTACAGCCAATAGGATAACACATAAATATATATAAACTATTGAAGATACCAACTTTAAGTTAAATAAATTATATTTTTTTATTTAGAGATAAGCCTTGAAATTATTAGGAATTTGACCAAGCCAGAAGTTCAGCTTTACAACAAGATTGCTGTTTTAACGAAATTAAAATATCTACTATACAGCCTTTATAATATAAAATAACTTGGATTCTACTTCTATTATTTTAAAAGTTCCAGATCTTTGAAATTTAAAAGAAAATATGGCAGTGATCAAAGCAAGCTCCACGCAGTGGGGAAAGTACAGCTTCCATTCATATCCCACCTGATACTACCGCTGAACTAGATGTTTTCTGCTTATAAAAATGGTACTTCTCACAAATATATCTCCTCATTAGTTCAGTAGTTCTAAGGAAAAAAGCCCCAAACCCAACACATTTCTTTAGTGCCACTCCTTTTAGATTTTAATGTATGATAAAGACCTTAAAATTATCAGCTTGTATGTTTACTTAATGTTATTATGGGTTATCATATACCTAAAGTCTACTATCATGATTTTCACAAAACAATTTTCTGCCTGGGACAACAGATTTTTCAAGATAATGTCACTTATTATTCATACTGTGCTTTCCATTCCTTAGTACATACTTCCTTTCTATTAACTTCTGTTTCTTGATACAGAAGACACAAGACACATTCCTTGAGAAAAACACAGGGTTAAAACGAAGGTTTCTCAACTTTTACTTATAAGCATGTTCTGGAGTGCATTAAGCATGTCCTGGGGGGGCATCAGGCACAGCATCTCCAGCCAGGCAAGGGAGGGGATGGTCCTGCTCTGCTCTGCACTGGGGTGGCCTCACCTTGAGTGCTGTGTGCTGTTTTGGGCACCACAATATAAAAAAGCCATTAAGCTATTAGAGAGCATCCAAAGGAGGGCCACGAGAATGGTGAAGAATCTGAAGGGCAAATCTTATGAGGAGTGGCTGAGGTCACTTGGTTTGTTCAGCCTGGAGAAGACTGAGGGGAGACCTCATTGTGGTCTTCAAGATCCTCAGAAGGGGAAGAAGAGGGGCAGGTAGTGATTTCTCCACTCTCCTGACCAGGGACAGGACCCAAGGAAATAGCCAGGGGTTGTGTCAGAGGAGACTTAGGTTGGATATGAGGAAAAAGTTCTTCACCCAGAAGGTGGTTAGGCACTGGAACAGGCTCCCCAGGGAAGTCGTCACAGCACCAAGCCTGACAGAGTTCAAGAAGCATTTGGACAATGCTCTCAGGCACGTGGGGTGACTCTTGGGGTGTCCTGCATAGGGCCAGGAGTTGGTCTCAATTATTCTGATGAGTCCCTTCCAACCTAACATATTCTATGATTCTATGATAATGAACAACACTAAAATAATCTCTAGATAAAATTTACAAAGCCAGTTAAAAGTGATGAAAGGAATCAGGGAAAAAAAAGACTTAAATTTCTTTCTCTTCTTAGAAAAGAACACTGGAAATACACTTTTTTTTTTTTTTCATATCTAGAATAAACATTTAGAAGTTTGAAAAACATTGAAAAAAATCAGAAATAGGTCAAGATGGAAACATATTCAAAGAATTTCCTGCTTTGAGATAATGGATTGAAACCTTTAGATGCACTTGTAAATCCTATTCTGCTTCCTTTCTGCTCTATTTCAAGGTTAAAAAAATTACCAGCAATTTTTTTACTACCTGAGAAATCAACTGAAACACTCTCACTAGTCCTGATTCCTTGAGATCTGGCCCAAGACTGCATCATACCAAGACTTCTTATTCTAGATGTGCGAAGTTGGGAATATCTGATGGTTTCACTAAAGTTTTACAGTAGATACCAAAAAGGAAGTACATCTGAAGTTCTGATGATATTAATTCAATGACTAAGCTTTGATTGAATCTCAGATATGAACTTTACCAAATCAAGTAAAGAGATGAGCAAGAGATTATCTCCCTGGCTCATTTCCATATCACAGGCTAACAGTTTTATTATTACTGACTTTCAACCTAACTTCTGAAGGCAAATAGGATTATAGGACTATGCTGTAGCTTGCCTGTCAGTTCTCTGTCCCCTTTTTACTTCAATTTTTTTTTCTCTCAAATTCAGTGGCAAAGTTCAACTGAATTTGGCAGAAAGGAATAAGCCTTAAAGACAGTAAAGTCCTCAGAAGCTTTGTGAAAAATAGGAGGTGAGGTAGCAGTGATTTGCACAAAACAATGCTCATAAAACAATGCTCATGTTGGGGGGAAAAGAAGCAATCAGAACATAAATGTTGTACATTCTGTTGTTAGCAGATGAAAGATCACATAAGCATCATCCATACTGGTAACAAGTTAAGAGTGTCTTGCTCTTAACTATTTATAGTGCATGCTATTTTTAATATTCTCTGAGTCAGGAATAAATACTTTAAATATTGAGTTAATGCACAAAAGAATGGAAGAGAAGAGATGGAACAGGGTAGCAAACACAGATGCTTCCAAAACCGGGCTTCATCTGCTCTTCCAGTCATGAAATTCTTGTGTTGGTGGAGTTCTTATAAAATATCAGAAGTTAGGGGGCATTTACTGCTATAGAAAAAGAAACTTTAAGTAAAATCAAGCACAACCTATGACTTGTAATGGATTTAGGATTTTGTTCTTCTAAGTTGCATAGTCTGAGAATGTCTATGGAAGGAAAATTTACTATAGCTTGGAAGAGACGAAAAATTGGAAGTCATAGCAATGAAGCTGCATAAAGCATTATGTCATACTTACTGTGAGAACAGCAGCAATTTTCTTGGCCACTGCTGGACTGATTTGAAAAGCATGAGCAAATCTCCATCCCTGAAGGTCAAAGATGGCCTTGACTCCATTTCGCTGAGTCTCAATCTCCTTTACAATGAGTTCAGATGTGATGAGGCTCACACGAAACACATCATATGCTGTAAATAAACTGGGATCCCATTGTCCTGAAGAGAAGACAGATTACCCTGCATTACCATGAGAATACCTCATATACCTTCACTTTTGCTTCCTACGGCTTCTAATGTGCTTCTCAGGAACAAGAATTACCCAGCAATAACAAAGTTCCTGAAATAAACTGTTTTGTCAGTGCATAAATTACTTTGTGTGCCTGCTCGCTCACTCATCTTTGATGCTCTTTTAGTAGATGGTACCACGTAATTTAGCATGTTCTACCTATAGCCATAGGCCCAGTACAAGGTTTTGACAGGAACAGCTTAATTCAGCAACAGTCATGCTAGCAGAAGCTGCAGATCATCAATCCAATCAATTATTATAACTTTTTTTCAGCACTGTAATTCTCTCACAATTCAGTGAATCTCACTTATTTTTTTTCTGAGGCCTGAGCAAAAAATTGCATGGGATGAGCCTTAACCTTAGATGAAAGCTAAGGTTGAGCCTTAACCTTAGATGAAAGGGCACAACTGTCTACTAGACCAGCTGATAACAAGACAGTTCTTTGAAAGCTGGCAAAAATAATGTCTCTGTCCAAAACAAGCATAAAGGGTTATTGTGTTCATTTAACTAAATGTTTTTTGAAAAGAGTTTTGGGAGGTACATCAAATAGTTTCCAAGTGTTGTTAGCTAGGGCTCTTTGGCTACAAGTAATCAGTGAAAACCTGGTGAACTGCTCATCCAAGCCTAAACTGAACGCTGATACATGACTAGGTGTACACCTTTTTTTGTTTTCTCCCCTTTCTGTGCTGCATCTGCATCAGTATCACAGTCTTAGCCCATGGCTTCAAAAATTTACATGAAATCAAATGATTGTTGGGACACTCAGAGCCAAAAAACCACATAATCTTACAAGTTTTAACCTTTAAGATTCTTTTCATGCAACAAGAATTTCACTAAAGAGAAAATTAAGTTCTTCATAAGGGATTGTACAGCTTTAGCCTCATTAGTTTACAAGTAAAATTATGTAACTGTTACAGCTCAGTAAACTCACCTTTAAATCAATGTAAATGTATTTCTAGCAAGGAACATGTTTTACCTTTCTAGTTAAGACAGTCTGATACGATCTAATTTTATCAACCCCTGCAGCTGTACTCATAAAATATTTTTGGTTTGCTGCTGAAATTGTGATAATTAAAAAATAAACAAACCAAAAAACAAAACGAAGCAAACAAACAAACCCCCAAAACTTCAGTGTCAGAATCAGGTGTGAAACAGTTACAAGCAATTCTGTCACTTACCAATTCTGTATATTAGAACTTTGCTTCCATGTGGGTCTCTTGATCTTAGGACTCCATGATAGCCAGCTTGCAAAAGACCAAGAACAGAAGATGGTTGTAAATCTGCACTTATTTCTGGGCATTCAATTCTCCACTTCTGATAATTCTTCAGTAACTGGAAAAAAAATTAATATGGGTGTCAGGTAAGCATCAGCTATTGTAGGAAGGTCACAGTTAAAAATGTTTTCCACATGTGGTCACAGTCAGGTTTAATTCATTAAATTAGCTATAATTTAATTGTATATTTTAACCAAATCACTCCTAGAAACAGAAGGTTGCTGTACTGGATCAAGTAAGTGAGTAAATTGCCATGATGAATTTAGAACCCAGTCAAATTGTTAATGGACTGCAGTTGTCATTTCGTGTCAGAAAAGAAAACTGAATGTACAATAAGGCTGTAGTTTCTATGTAAAATGCATCTAAACCTCATTTTTTCCACTCAGGATACCTTTAGGATTGTTCATTTTGCTACTGCATTAGACTCATTCAGGATTTTTTAAAATTTAGATGTGCAAAATTTTATGGAGGAACATTCTCCTTCACTCACACACCCTCTCCCTTCCTCCCTATTTTTTACATGGTCATCAATAATTCCAGTTTACTATTTGAAACAGATATGCTCATCAGCACATCCAAAAACATTTCTGAAGTCCCTTCTAACCCTCTGAAATGAGATAATATAACAGAGTAGGGGGTCCATTACACATCGGACAATTTCCCTCCCAGAGAGTGGAAATAATGAGAACCTGTTTGGCTAAAACAGAGATCCTGTCTGTTGTCAGGGACATGGTCACCCTGGTTCCTAAGGCTGGGAGGCAGCACCATAACCAGTATTTCTAAGGCACAGGAAGAGCTGTGTGTTGAAAGGCGATGGATTAATGCTAAGGAAGAGGCAATTAAAGGTGTTCCTTTGTGAGGTAACATCTGTGTTGAGGAATTACAGGCAGCACTGTGAAAGGTCACCTCAGAGATGGATGGTGAAAAATTAAGTTGGTGATGCAGTAGTTCTAATTTCCAAGTCTAATTACTGTTTCTCCTTTAATATTAGTTAAGTGGTTGTGGGAAAAAAGAGCTATGCCCTGCAACTAAAATTTATTTAAGACATTTTGCATATGTAGGAAGCTCTGCAAGACTGTCTTCTAAAATGCTTCCTCTCAGCTCATCAACTAAATTTTGCCTCTGCCGTATCACCTCTGCTAAGTTCTCTAGCACTAAGTTTGGAAAGTAGAGAGATAGCTATTAGAAGTAATTCATATTTTGTTTTAATTTCCTCAACGTCTATGACTTAGAGTTCTAACCCAAGAACTTCAAAGTAGCTAGGAGAATCAGAATTTTTCAGTACCTTGTTTCACAGCAAACTGAAATGTAGCTTTAAATCTTAAAGGGAGCATGCACAGCCTAGCTTTTAAAATTGTTTCTATATTTCACAAACAGGAAAACCCAATCTGATCCTCAGTACAGTTTCACAAATTAAATATGTTCACCTCACTGAAAGCATCAACCAAAAGCCTTTTATTTCCTATAATTTGTATTAACAGAAATTAATTTTTTCCTTTATCAATTACTCCATATTTCACAACAGAAATACTGAAGTTAAAAGAGCTGTCAGGTCCAACTAATAGAATATAACCTTAAAAAAATTACAAATTTCTTGTATCTATGTAAGTATATTTTTCTTCAGCCTTTTCATTGGAAGAATGATCAGAGGGAACTTCAGTAAAATTGAATTAATCTCTTGGAAAATCAGAGCATCAGCTATGCTGATTCCTACCTACAGACTCTCAGAGAGAGACCTGAGACTCACCATCCTGTAGCTCACAGCAAGCTCATGTCAGATAATTAGTCTTATCTCTTACCCTTCCCTCTACTTTCAAGCTTCTTGTATCATTTTACATAAAACATACTTTTTCTTCAGCTTAATGCTTTTCTGCTCAGATTAAGGTCTTGAAGGATTTTGAAGGTCTCTCAAATGAATTGTCATGAGAAAACTATTTATAAAATATTACTGTTTATCAGCAGAATTTATATAAAAATATATGGTATACTGTTCAGAAATTAGCTCTATTTTTATGGCAATAAAGCCTATAAATATGTACTTAGATCCATAAAATAAAAAAGTTCATATACCATGGTAGAATCCCACTTGATTTGGCAGTAAAAAAAAGTGGATAAAAAGCCTCATCCTAAACCATCACCATAGAAAGAAACATTTAACCATTAGGAGAACTTTATTAGCAGCCTTTTGACTGCATTAAATCAGTTCTAGCCTAGGCTAATTTTAAAACTAACAAACAAACAAGGTGAGGGAAAGAGAGAGGAAGTAGGGAAAGCGAGTTAATTTGTGGAACAGAAGTTCACTATAATTGCAAAGATAGGCCTGTTGAAGTACTCTGATTATCTCACTCTGTCCGTACTTGACTGTCTTACAAAGGGCACTGTTTGAGCAATCCCAACTGCTTTGTGCCAGACAGCAATGTCAACATGTTTTTTCCTTGGTCTTTCCAAAACAGACTCTGAAACAGCAGCAAAATACAAACCCCCCCTGAAAACAACTATGCAAACATCTGTAGCTTTGTCATTTCTCACTTTTCTTCTAAAATCTGTGGTACTACAACTTAATGAACACATATACTTTAAACACCTCTTTGAAGAATTCCCCGACAAGATTAAGATGAGAATAAAAATGACACATTCATTTAATACCCTAAATAATCCTGTCTATTCAGTACAGTTAGTTTCTCATTTTCATGATATTTACATTTTCCAAGTTGGAAACAACAAGGATTTAAGTTCTTGGACCTTGGAAGAAAGAGAGTGGTGTTTGCAGCTTGTGGTACACTCAAGATGATGCTTACAGAAGGCATAGTTTACCTACTCGCACACCCATTAAGGAGTAAATATATGGTTGGAATACTTCTGACACTTTCCATGACATGAGCAAGTGGGGCATCTTTCAAACACCTATCATGGCTAAATCTAAATCATGCTTCCCTTGGCAAGAAAATCAAAAAGTGCTGAAGAGTTCTTAGATTTCGAAAACCTAATCTAATTACCTGAAATGATTTAGATCTGAAGTAAAAGTTAGCATTAGAGCATCTTCCACAGCATCTACAGCTAGTTTTGCCAGATATTCTGTAAATTTCTATTTATGTGAGCAATCCCTTTCTTACGGCTGGACATAGTCAAGTCTCACACAGCCACTTAAAAGAGTAATCCCTAAACATGTAAAGGAATTAAAAAACCAGCAGTGGGTACTTACAGGTTTTCTAGTTTCACACTGTTTAAGCACAGAAATTCATGGGAAATTTTTTAAAAGTATGATTTTTTTTTTTTCCCCAGCAAGGAAAAACATAAATGTATACAACAAACAGTTTGGGTATAGGTGAAACAACCTAAAATCAGGAGAAACAGACACATTCATTACCCAAAATAAAAAATGGCTCACACACTTACAACACAAGAAAAACATCTCAATGTATAATTATCTGTGTTTACAAACTGAATAACCTACTTAGCATCCGCTCAGCATCTGAAAATAGATGCAAGATAACTTGATAAAGGGGGGAAAGCTGGATGAAAAACTCCAGTGTCTGGAGTTATGCATTAATTAAGAGGTTTTTTTCCTCATGTCTGTTGGGGATAGTTCCAGATTTCTGAACATTACAGATTACAAAGTTACCAATTAAACCAAGATTCACATCCTACAAACCAAAGTCAACTTAGTACTTTACCAAGAAGCAAAAGAACTGGAAAACATTTTGCTTGTTAGAGAAACTAATGCATCTGTATGCATAAATTAATTATATTTTTCTTGATTAACAATTATTTATTCATATTAACATGGATGAGGCAGAACTAGGCCTCTATAGTGTCAGCAGTTGTACCAATGAACACAATGCTTGGGAAAAAATTGTTTTCTACTGGCATTCTTTGCAGGAGAAACCACAGCGCAAACTTCAGAATATAAACCATTGTGCATATGTCTTTTATACCTCTTTTTATAGATGTGTATACAGATATACCAGAATTTAAACATACAGTATACACAGACAAAGAATCTAAAATATTTTACAGAGATGCAGAACTTTCCCAATTCCACATGCATTACCTCTTTGTGACTGGAAAAAGACTGGCACGTGCTGGCTTAGCAGAAAGGGAAGCCTGGCTGACTGATTTGTGCTTCCTCAAGAGTCAGCTCAGAGAGCTAATAAGGGCTCTTCCATCCTTTTCAAGGAATTCCTTGGTATTAACGGAAGAAAAGCAGCCAAGTAACTGATTTTAACTCAGCATTTATGTTTGAATGATGTGAAGATCCTCTGAGACTCAGCAGTATGTTTGGCACTACAGAAAATAACCCTTCTTGTACAGCATAGTCATCCTAAGCAATGTACTTGCAGTACGACACACTAGGAAAACCTTATTCCTCCATAAGTCTAACACAGAGCAAAACCAAAGTCTGGCTATATATACCTTGGTATCAACCAGAACTCCTAAAAGGATCCTAGATACTTAGAGAGTTTTCAGTGCCACAAAAGTGATGCTTACAATAATATGCTATGAAAGCGCTTTGCATGGAGCTTCAATTTCAAATATTTTCATTCTGTTCCCCAGATTATAGTCTATTTCAGGTACAAAATGACAGTATTCCAGTCACTGAGAGTCAATCTTATACAGGAGTTATGGAATGTAAGGCATAATAAAACACACTAGGAAAAAACATTTATGTCCAAAAGGAGATGCTAGTTCTCCAGATTTCACATATCACTAGTGAATCTGAGTGACAGTGTTTCTGATGATAACAGTGAAGTCAAACATACACACGCAGCTGGTACATTCAAAAAGGGACAGACACTGATCTCTTCTCTGCGGTGACCAGTGACAGAACACGAGGGAATGGCCTGAAGTTGTGTCAGGGGAAGTTTAGGTTGGATATTAGAAAAGGGTTCTTCACCCAGAGGGTGGTTGGGCACTGGAACAGGCTCCCCAGGAAAGTGATCACATCACCAGCCTGACAGAGCTCAAGAGGCATTTGCACAATGCTCTCAGGCACATGGTGTGACTCTTGGGGTGTCTGTGCAGGGCCAGGAGTTGGACTTTGATGAGCCTTGAGGATCCCTTCCAACTCAGCATATTCTGTGATTCTGTGAGAATAGTCTGTTCCTGAGCTTAACTGAATAATCGTCTTTAAGAAATTAAGACAGTTTTATCTCTTCTTTGAGTCCTTCAATTCTAGCTACCTGTTTCCGTGCTGGATTTTCTTCTAGCATGAGAGATATCAATGTATCAGTAGTTAAAAGCAAGTCTTGAATTGCCATTGGAAAAATGTAAAAGATTGCTGTTATGAGTCACCATAAAAGATTTAGAAATGGAATGTCTTGAAACAATCTACCTGATTATTCTTTTCTGAAGCATTTCCAAATGTTGATAACTGACATCAGATAAATCAGTGTCAATTATTAACTGGAAATGCATCAATAAAAAGGTCTGGTCGGTTGCCAGACTCCTGATTGATATTTAAGGTTAAGCCCATACTAAGATGCTGGACAACTGTTGCTTATAAGCATTGACAGGGCCATGATTTTTGATTATCCTTTAGCTGCTCTACAAATAATATGCAGTAGTGCACATGAGCCCAGTGGGCAAAGAGAGTCTGTATCAGCCTGAATACCAAACCAAGAGGCAACATCAAACCAGGACAGGAGGGAAGAGCCACTGTCCGAACTGATGGCAGGAGGGCTCTGTCTAGGATGAAATACTAACATAACTTCTGCATGAAGTCACACTTGGGTTAGATAAATATACAGCTTGTGACCATGACAGATTTTTGCACAATAATTCTCTTTGGCCTTGATATACCAATTGCAATAAACACATTCCTTTGGAGAAAAAAAAAAAAGGAAAAAAAAAGAGAAGTCCTTCTGTTATTCTTCCCATACTGTAAGAGAAGTATTCTAGAAAATGGTCTCAGCTGGTATGTAGAAGATTAAGTACAAGTGGCTACAGCACTTGGAGAACAGAAATTCTAGACAGAAACATTAAACACAGGTAGGTTTCGAACATCAGAATCTCTTAATTCAAAGGAAGGTTTGAAATTCAGAAACTTAGCAGTCTGAGGAGACTCAGAAAATCTAAAGAGGTTTTTAAAAGACTTAACTTTTCCAAAGCAGGTCTGCAGTCTAGAGGGCTGATTCTCAAGAGGAGCATAGGAAATTTGCTATTTCATAGACTTCCATCTCTAAAACCAGCCGAGGTTCCACACTCTCAAAGATTAGTCCTACCTACAACACACCTCACAATTAATCACATCAAAGTGCAGAAATGTATGGGCCAAATTCAGGAGTGCCACTGTCCTGTCTACAGGATTACCAGTAACAACCAATTGCAACGCAATTAGGAGTGGATATTCAGGAGTCCATATTGACCTCATTACGCCCTGCATTTTGCAACCAAGGAACACAGGAAAATAAAATGGCTTTTGTTGGGAAAGAAAAAAAAGGCATGGTCCTACAATTGTTAGTGCACAGATTTGATATAAACAATCTCACAAACTTCAAGTAAAAGTAAGATCCATAAAACCCAAAGGAATCTGACTTGACTCCTTGGTTCTTCTGCTGAGGAGGAAAGGTTTAAAGCTATGATGCAAATGTCATGAGTCAAATGGAAAGAACAAAAATACAATTTCTAAAGCTATTTATGATTAAGGGCCTAATTCAATTTCTCAAATTCTTTTTTTAGCTACCTTGATCCTGCAATACATCTGTATGCAAACAATCTTCCTTTATGGTGACTGAACTTGGAAAATCTACAGTCCAGATAAGTCAGAAACTAATAGGTGAGGTCTGTTGGGCAATGCTGTGTAATCAGCATAAAATTCCATGGAAACACAGATTTCAGTTGGCACATGTGAATCAATGCTTTTGCCCCGGGGAGGATTTGGAAATACTTTCTGTTCCAAAGGTTTAATGGTTGTCAATCTTTCTTAAAAAAAACCCCAAACCAGCAAACTGATAACAATCTATGCCTTTGGATATTAAAAATATGAGTGCTCCCTGGCAAAAAGGCATACAAAAAGCCAGGAAAGTACCACGACTTACCAAAGCCTGCAAGGAGCGCTGTAAATGACTAAACTCCATGGGAAAAGAAGTTTTTACTCATAGTTTTAGAGTACTTATAAGTCTGTAGTGAAACTAGTATGGCTACTAGCAACCTGAGCCTGATAATCACAAGGGTGTCCTTTAAAGGATACTGTTTCCTAACCCGAGCTGTGACCTTACCACACTTAGTGTATAGGCGAGTGACTGTACCACACTTAGCACAGCCTTTATGTTACCACATCGATACCGCACCGAGCCAGCCGCGACACCGCACATTGATTCGGTGGCCCGCCGAAGACACGCGTGACAAGCAATTAGTTACACCCTGAACCTCCCCGCTCGGCCTCGGCCGACCCAGGCAGCGCAGGGCACCGACCCACCCCACACCCCGTCCCCGCAGCGACACCGCGAGCCCGGCTGCTCCCCGTCCCGGCCGGGGCTGGCTCACGGCCGCGGGGGCTGCCCGGGCACCGGGACCTGCCGCCGCCGCCCCCTCCTCACCCTCCAGGCCAGGTCCAGGTGGAAGTCTCGGGCGCGCAGGAACCGCACCAGGAAGGCATCGGAGAGCGGCTGCGACCAGCGCTGGCCCGGCTCTGCCTCCGCCCGCTGCCGCAGCTCGGACACGGCGCTGCGCACCCGCGGAGAGTGGTCGGGCAGGTCATTGAGCTGCCCCGCGCCCGGCGGACCCTGCGACATCCCCGCGGCACGGCCGAGCTCAGCCCCGCTGCCTGCCCGCTCCCATTGAGAGCGGCGTCGCGGCGGGGCCCGGCCGGGCTGCCCCCGCCCCCGCCGGGGCTTAACCCCTGAGCACCCTCCCGGGCCAAGGGAGGAGGCAGGTGTGCCGCGTCCTCGGCCCGCCCGGCTGCGGCCGTGCCTCTCCTGGGGTTGCTTTTCCACTTCTACGGACTTGACCGGTTTTTCGGATTTTATGCTTTAAGCCCATCTCCTGGTTTTCGCTTCCAGCCCCAAAAGTGAGCTGTATCTGCTCACTCTGGAGGGCGAGAGGTGGCCCCACCGGGCAGGGAGACCCCCGACGCTGTACCCGCGGCGCCCACCGCAGGAGAGTCATCCCGGACCCCCGGGACGTGCTAAGGGTGGTGGCCTCCCCTTTTGGCGAAAAGAATCCCATCTCCAGACACTAAATCGCAAAAAAGCCGCAACTTCATTGCAGCTTGGAAATGAAGCGCAAAGTGGGGATCACTGCTGGGATAAAACTGTCTTGGACCACCTCATCCTTAACATGGATTTGCAGTAACGAAAATATATTCACTCTGCCAGGAGAATGGGTAGTGAAACTGAATTCAACCTTAGTCCAACTTTGCTGCCCAGTAGTGAGTTCGATTATGAAAGGTAAAGAGTTCATTGCTGTTATTAGTATTTTTAGTATAACTTTTTCCTTGGATTAGATTTCATTTGAGATCTCTCTGGCCTACTTAGGCTAAAAGCCTTATTTCATTTAATATACAATTGATAAGGCATACTTAGGCCTAGTAAAAAGGTTTACAAAACTTTTTTCCAGATTACTTTCCCCTTTTCTGGCTTTCTACAGTTAATACTTATTTCTTGATCAGCATTTTGGTCGCATCTAACCATGTCTCAGACTCTTATACACTGTTTAAATGTCCATGGGTATCCCACTCAGATTTACAGATCTAAAAAAATATCTGCCTAGCTAAATGCAGATAGGTAAAGAGTGGGAGGAGTGGGGGTTTTTTGCCAAAAAAGATAATAAAGCAGAAACTTGAGGGACTGAATAGGGAACACAAGCTTGCACGGAGAGTGTATTGAAGGAAAGGATAAAAATTGGGAAACAGGTGGGTGTGCAGTCAAGAGTATACAGATGTGGACATGTGGGCAAGGAGGTGTGAGAAAGTGTGTTACCCTAGATCAAGAAAAAGCAAGCTGGAAATAGAGAAAGAAACAGAACAGAATGTGGAGGGGACATTAACAAAAGGTTTAAAAAAACCACCCCTTTTGTTTCTGGACAGATCTTCCATGGGAAAGATTTGCATGCAAATGAGTAATCCAACCATGGGTGGTAGGACAAACAAAGAGACATCACAGAAAGTTCGTATAGTGATTTTAAACACCATTTCATAATTTTTGAGCACTTACTTTTGCCATCTCAGAATTCTTCCAACTTAGTGCTTCATCTGTGAAAACAAAAAGGGCAAGAAAATACAGATACTTTTCATTAGACAGTTGCTCAGCTGAGGAACTCATAGCTTCTAACTAGCTTTTCTACAAAATCTGTATTTTGGCTTCATATTTGAACAAAGTTAGTTATACCAGCAGTTTCAATGATTTTCCTCAGGACTGAATCACAAAAATATCTATAAATTTGAGGTTTTTATTAAAAATTCTGTGAGTGAGACTGTATTTGTAAGACTAATGAGAGCTCCTTTCTCTGACAAGGAAGATGTGATATCACCAATGCTTCCTTCAAAGGAGCCAACATGTTATATACTTGACCCTTCACCAGAGCAATTAAGACCTGTTGCAAGATGAAACTTGTAAGTGAAGTTTTTGTTTTGTTTAATTGCATCTGGAAAAGAGCTCAAGGGTCTGAAAGCTCTGTCTAAATAAATTATGCCTGTTTGTAAACTTTGCCTTGTTTGTGTCCTTGGACCAGGATGATTACTCTTATAAAAAAGACTTGAAATTGTGGCAACAGCTCTTTGATGTTTCCTTTTGGCATATTCCTGTGACAAACAGACTTTTAACAGATAGCTGGAATTTGCAGTCCTTCAGGAGAATATTTACATCTAAGTAAAACCCACATAATACTTTAACAGGTCTGTAGCAAGAGGTGTGGAGGCAACTATTTTAGATTGACTGTAACATACACATGCACCTGTGCTTCTTTCTTTTCCAAGACACTATAAAAACTATAAAAGGTTTTTGAGTTTCAACCCTACAGCAGTAGTTGTATGTTTTTTTTCTGTGAATGATATGGATATATAGAAGGACCTTGTCTTTCATGCACATGTACTTAACATTAATACACAATTTTCATTAGGATCAAGATTAAGAGTTTAACTTGCATAAATGCTGAACACTTAATTCCAGCCCCTGATGATTGCAGAAGGTCAGCATCTCTATAAATTAAGTTCCAGTTAATTTGCTTAAACTTGTGCCGAGAAAGTCATCATGGAATGTTTAATTTTCAGGTCTTTGATTTTTTTACTAAGAATTCACATATTTAAAACATGTAAATGCAGACTTGCGAGTCAGGAAATCAAGACAGTTATTGGGAGAGTTGATTTATGGTGCCAAACAGCTCGCTCTTTCCTCTTGCCCATCTAGTCAAAGAAGTGCATACCAGGTAAAACAAAATAACCCTACTCTCCCAATAGAATACAAATATTTATTCTTCAAGATTATCACATGTTCCAGGGTGAACAGGCATTTGGTAAGAATTACAATAACATTTATTAACTAGAGAGACATGACATTGCATGCACATAAAAAAAAAATATTATCTATCACTCTAGTATTTATTATGTATAGGTAAGAAATCCAAAATCCTCCCAAACCAACAGTCCTGTACAAGCAAACTCCTGTGCGAATGCAAATTTCCAGTGAAATCCAGAGCAGACAGTCATATCAGCAGGACTCCAAGCTTGTCATAGGAATCTGTTCATGTAAAGTACTTTTGAACTGGAATATTATGGTTAAAGAAAGAAATCTTTCAAGCTAAGCAAAATTGAATTGAGAGCTCATGACTGTATCTGAAGGGTGACCATTTCATACTCAAAGGAGTAAAAAGGAGTGTAGATTGTTGTCACCCGACTCTGAATCCATTCTGTAGGAATATCTCAGCATAGTAGTGCTGAAGATGTCAGCCTTTCACTGAAACCCTGAACTGTAGCAGGTCTGGTTGCAGCGTATACTTTCTGATTTTTTGTCTGAATTTCTCCATGATCTATCCTCCTGTTGCCTGTCTACTCACTGGTGCCAATAGCATTGCTCGAAACTATGTCAAACCTTTTTCTATTGTACTGGACCAGAAGCTTATAACATAGTGTGTAGCAAGGTTGGTTGGTGACTCAGCGACTTAGTAACAGCCTTTGAAAGTCTTACTCTGTAATATAATTCAGCAATCTCAGAAGACAGTTGATGGTAGGTACATGGCAGAGTACATTGCCTTTCATTTTACACCACAATAGACTATTTGCAAAACCATCTTGGTGTAAAAATAATTTTTTTAAAAGTGTAATATAAGCACAGCCCAAGCTTCTACTTAAATTAAACCTAGTTTACTCTGCTCTGTAAGACACTGCAGTCCTTGGTGTGTGACGAGATAATGAAAGACATTCGTGGCCAGGAACCGGCAGGGTCACTCAAAGACTGACTGAGTGATAAAGACTTTGATCCTGCTGTCTTGCTGTAGCAAGAGTATGAATCATCTGCATCAAACTGCTTGCAGAAGTGATGCTTATTCACCGGCAGGTTTATGGACATCCTCACAAAGTCTGAGCATGTTATGAAGGCAATAAGGATGCAGTAGACCCAGCCCTGTCACATGGCTGTGAGAATATGCATCACACTGTCTATAAGGGGAGCAAGGACTCGTGTAGGTTCCTTAACTCTCATCTCTTCCTCCTACTCTGCTATCATAATTTTCCTTTCACATACTGGATTAAAAGCTGGTCTATGCTGCCTCCAATTTGTATTGTCTTAATACACAGAAAACTTTACGATGAGCCATTGACACTTAATTTCATTTAACACCAGCTTCCCTGTTTCCAGCTGAAGGCCAATCATCTCTACTGAATTTCCTAATGTACTTTTATTAACATGTAAAAGCATTGTCCACTGCCTTATGGCATAAAGCTTCACAGGCCTGAGCATCAATGTTTTATTTACAAAAGAGCCCAAATGTGAGAAGTCAAGTTAGAACCACAGCCTGTGGATAGATTTCCATTCTTCCTGACATGGTACCCATCCTCTTTGCTGATCACCTGGGATCAAGATGAGGTAAACCTGGGGGATTAGAAATACTATCCAGTGTGAATTAAGACTGGATTATAATGCATAAGCAGTTGGTGGCATATCAAAGAGTCAGTCTAGACTGGAGAACTTTCTGCAGGGTAGGCACCAATGTCAGCTCTTCCGTACAGCTGCTGTCACTGGGACATGTCAAAATTTTTTGCCCTTTGCAAGACAGCAAAGTTGTGGAGGTCCAGAGAACAACTACTTTTAAATAAATTCTTTTGATGTCATTTCAGAGGAAATGTGTGGTTTTCAAGAGCTCTTTTCCAGAACCTGTGTTGAGAAGCAACTGTTCATTGTTGGCTATTGCAAGCTAGCAAGGGACGGGTTTTAGATGATGAAATCAATGTGGCCTAGTTTCCAGTGGAGCAATGTTTTATGTTCCCTCACCATGCTTGGCAGATGGTGGAGGCCCGCTGCCTTGTCTGTGTGGGTTGTTCCTGGGCCGAGGTAAGATCCTCTGCCTGACAGGGACAGTGGTGCTGTGCTGGCTGTGACCAACACACAGGCTGAGCCATGAGCCTGTGCAGATGGGAGAGAAGTGAGGACAGTGGAACTCGTGCTGCAGACTGCCTTTCTCCAAACATTATACTTTGTAAGGACTTTACACCTTTGGGCCCTCACCTTTCCGTCTGTAGTCAACATTAGCTCTTGGGTTCAAAAGTTATGAGAGAGACAGGTCAGAGACTGACTGACAGAGAGAGGGGCAGGCAATGTGATCACATTTATTTCCTTGAGAATAAATTAAATAATATGCAAAACTGTAGATTGTATGTTGGGTGGGATTTTCAAAAGCTCCTAAACCCAGAGTGGTAAATTTATTTATGCGCCTCATCTTAACTCAGATTAGAGGAGAATTAGGAACCTAAGTAACATTTAAAGTCTAATCTAAATGACTTTAATAGGATTTGCTGTATCAATTGATTACTTGCTGTATTTAAAATGGTAGATGATAGGAGTTTTGGCACTGATTTTGAAGATTAAAATTTCATAAAGCTTACATAAAAGCAATGATGATGCCTGAACATCTTGAAAAATGTAGAGTCACAACTGGTGTCCTAATTCACACCCTGGTAAAAATGTCACTGGGAAAACAAAGCTTTAGATTGCTGACAGTCAACATCAAAACAAGGTTGGTACAAGTTTTTGCAGTGATAAAAATAAACAAAATAAATATTGGATAAGAGATCTCCCATTTCCTATAGCCAGTTAAAACATGCAGTGTGTCAGACAAGGCCATCAGTGAAATGTTGCGAAGGCACAATCAAGGCAGGCCTTCATTTGGTTTGCGTTACTTCTACACGCAGGGTGTGCAGCAAAGAGCCATATGTTGTGGTAGATACGGTGCACTGACACTGTCAGGACCTGTGAGCAAAGTCTGGCTGATAACTATTTGCAGGAAGGATTGCAGAGGAAAGGAAGCAGAGTGACTAGAAGTAGAGATGTGATACCTTTGTCTGCTGGGCATTGTAAAACTAAGACCGGTATGCCTCACTATCAAAATTAATTTCTCCTACTCAAATGGAAAGCAGATTTCATCAGTGGGACCAATATTTCACTCTCAGTATTTTTTTTTTTCATAGGAAAGTTGCTTTTTAAGAGAAAGACTAATTAGCTTTAAAATGCTATTTCTTTAAACTGAGAACAAGAACTTTTCTGTATGTTTTTCAAATAACAAGTTATTTATAATGAATGTAAATAAATCTGTCCAGAGGACAACTATCCATTTAATGCGTTCCAAGATTACAAAATCTGCTTTCATTTTATACTGTAAACCCCAAAACCTATGAGAGCATTCCGTGTCAAAATATTTGGATTTGAATTTAAAATGTCAGATGGATATTTAGATATTGTACTTGCAGTGACTAGACCGTCAACATTGGACATTTCAGGAAAAAAATTCAATCCAAATTAGCAGATCTCTGTGCAAGCAGATTGGTAATTCTCTGTGAAAGCTTTGAGTTTAAATGAGGAATATCTTCTGCAAAGAAATGATTCTGAGTAATTTTATTGCAAAACCTAGATGAATGGCTTGATTTTCAAAAGTGCTTAAACTTGCACAAAGTATCAAAGGAGGATAAAGGACTTCTCAAAATTATGTCTATCAAGAAGCTTATCTTTAGGAACATATAAAGAAGTTGGGCAGAGTCTGAGCAGTGCAAATAGTTTGACCCACTTAAATTCTAAGCATTAGTATATTATTTGCCCATCTCCCTGACAGTAAAACCAAAGCTAATGAATAACCACATTGCATCATTATTTCTTGCTACCTTCAGGAAAATCCTGTTTATTTAGACCCTTGTCTGCCAAGTGAAACAATATTTGAGATATAAACTTTAATCCAGGTGGGCAATCACTGGGTATTAACTGACTCAGATGAGTTAATAAATGAATTAGGTATTTTTATTCTTGATTTTCTTTACTGTTTCTTTAGTAAATCTAACTAGAAAAGAATGCTTTCTATATTGCTGATAATAATCATATCTGTAATCTCTATAGCAGCACCACTGAAGGAAGCATACATGAGCCATTTCCATCTTCTGTCAATATTCTCCTTTCTTTTAGAGCATGAAGGTAGCCAGAGGACAGACCTATCCCTAGGCAATGAAATAAGTCTTCCCTGTGATGTCCTTTCAGCCGTTCAGGCAGAGGAACCTGGTATAGTATCAGTGAAATTCAATAAAAGGCATGAGCACATAAGGACTTAAAAGGTAGTTCCATGATATGGTTAACCCCAAAAGACATTTGTGATTCCAAAAAAAACCATGCAAGATGAATAATATGCATTGGTATTACTACTACTACTACTACGGTTGATGTTGCTCTATTCTCTGAGGTCCTGTGCAGGTGCAGAACAAATTGGTTCCTGGCCTTGGGCAGCCTACAGCTGCATATACGCTAGACACGAAAAGAATTAGACAGAGGACAAGAAAACAGTCGAACCATACTGGTCAAAACAAGAAACCTAAATTATTGCATGTCTGCAGCCTAGTTCTAGAGAAGCCTAGAAATGGCCTAGACAAGAGCTTCAAGGAGGGGCTGAAAGCAGGAGACTCCTTTTGAAGAGCTTTTCCCAACAGTGAGGCAGAAGCTGGCCTGCACCTATTTCTAACTCACTGTTAAAGAAAAGCTGGTGCCATAGGTTAAATGGCAACAGTAAAAAGCACTCTGATTTGAGGATAAGAATCTTAGGTTTGATGTGACAGAGAAATTGGAGTATACAGAAATACACAGAGAGCTAACACTTTCAGATGTGCACAAAAAGCAATCTTTACACCAGCCATGTGGGTAGGCGTGAGCCAGGCAAGACTGAATTTGACAAAACCAAAACAAGGTCTCAATAAATGAAACAATCACAACATGAATGAGAAATTCAATTTATGAGTAGACAAAGAGAATTCTACTCTGGACACATTATATAGAGTGAATTATTAAAAAAAAAAGAGGTATGATCTAGGGATGAAGACATGGAGAAGCCTGATGTTCAGGTATAGCCAAAATGACAGGCAGAGAAATGACATCTGCCACAGCAGCAAGGAGGAGGCAGGGAAGGGTTAGGCTCTGAGGGTGAGGCTATTGGCTAATCATTCATCAGAGGAAGCCTGGAAACCATACGAGTATATTAGTTGCCAGATAAATGTTTTGGAAGTGAGAAGTGGATGTGACAACTCTAAAAAAGCATGACCAATTGCATAGAAATAAACAGTATTTGATATATATCTGACGGCAATACAAGCACAAAACAGATCACATACTGTAGTCTATCTCAGAACTGTTATTAGTCATCTCTGTCCTGCAGCAAAGCAGTAAGATATCTCATCTTTGATTTCTAACAGTTATTTCCATCTCATATCAACCTATTTTTAGACTTAGTGGGTAAAAAGTTTTGCTTCCAAACAAAAGTAATATGGTCTTAATGCATATCCCTGGTATGGCCTGTTACCAACTTCCTTCTATCTGGAGAAACAGTCATTCACTCCAGCTTTTTGTTTGCTTGTTTGTTTTCCTTACATATTCAATGTTTAACTCATTGCAAACACCTTGATTATTCATCCTCTTTAATAATCTTCATTCTGTGAGAGAGCCTGGTGAAAAAGTACAGAAACTATGCTTTTAGGACATCTTTACCTGCTATTTCTCTAGCTTTTAAAAAGCAAAGCAAAGCACTTTTTTTCCCCCTTTGCAAAGGCTGTGTGGCCTGGCTTTCAATCAAGGCATATTTCTGCAGTTCTGTCTTCAGACTGACTTCTAAACTTTCCATTTTCTGTGTTACAGAACACCCCAAAAAATGTTTCTAAAACACTGACACCACTCAGTTATGTGGATTTACACCAAAAATGAATGTGACCTGATTTAAAACTAATAGCAATTTTGGAACATGGCATGGGAAAGAAATTTCTTACTTAACCTAGGCACTTTTCCAGTTAGATTGCATGGGAAAATTTACAAACCAACTGAAGGAAACATCGTTTGTCCTACCTTAGCATTAAATGCTAAAAAAGCCATATTGTCTTATTTTGATCCTGAAACTTAGTTAATTGCTTTTAGTTCTTTTTACAAGAAATTATGACTAAATCACTTGTTTAAAAAAGTGAAAATTTAGACAACATTTTGTCAATGAAATAGAAATTAACTCTTTCCTATTCCTAGCTGAGGTCTTACCAAAGTGATCTGTTTTTAGCTCTTGAACCTGAATGCTCTCTCTTCAAATAACTTTACAGCTCATAACAGTAAGTGCAATGTTAAAGCACAAACATCAGAGTATGCTCCTTCTGCATCTGGATTTGAAGATGGTCTGTCCTGAGACTGGCACAGGGAGTAGCTCCCTCCCTACTTTGAGGACTCACAGAAGCAAGGGCTTCTTTCCTGGCTCTCTGCTAAGATGATCACCTACAGTTCTGGCCCTGACTATGCAGCAGAGTCACATTGCCACGAGCAAAGATTTTATCAGCCTCTCATAAGAAAATGAAATAGAAGCGGTAAAATAAGAACTGTTAAAAGTCACCACAAACCTAATGAATAAATAAGCTAAATAAAGAATAAAATCCACAATCCGATCTACCCAAATGTGACTTCTGGTTTAAAAGAAAGACTTTGATTTTTGGCAGTTTGGCACATTGAGAAAGGAAGGCACTCAGGTACAAAACTAAATCTGGTGTTAAACTTTAACAGCAACAACAAACTGAAGAAAGAAAATAGTGTCTTTATAAAACTTATACATCTATTTCAAATCTACAATGAAAAAGAAAAAGAGAAGGAGAAAGCTTTTAAACAATCAACTTCAAATTAACTAAGGGCTGCACTAACATTTTCTAATTTGCATATTTCAGATTATGGATATCAGCATTATTCCGAGATGCACTGCAGATAATTAAGCATATTTTTTTCATGTCCTATAAATTATCTTTCCACAAAATGCTGAGTTTCTGATTAATTTCTTCTCTACAGCTTTCCAGTGACCCAAATCCTTAATTTTCCTTAAGATCAATATCCTTAGACTGTTTCTTCATAGACTACATTTTAAACATGAAGAATACTTGACATGATGTTGACATATAAAGGTGAAAGGTTAGTTTCCCATGTACATCACCCTAGTTTGTACACCTTACTCTGCTTCCCACCCTTGTAGTGAAAAGGGCCTTTGTGCTTTGGCCATGAGCAAAACAGACTTTTTGCTACACCTAAATGACAAATGAAATCTCACTGCAGTGCACTTACCAATAATTAGATCGGAATTCTCCAGGTTCACATGTGCACCCTTTAGAGACCTTAATAACAGCCTCTCTAGAATCTCTTCCACTGGCAATTCACACGTGCTTTTCCTTTATATAGTAATTTTAAATAATTTTTTTATGAATAACAGAAGCTTGGCTAACTCCAAATTTGTCCCGTGTCTCTTAAACTGTTGCAGCTGTGGTTAATTTGATTTTCCTAATCATCAGTAGCTCCTAGTACAGCACCTCCAATTCCTGCCCCACCCCCAGTCTTATCTTGACTTTCCCATGGGCTCTCCCACTTCAGTTCTTCAGCTCCCTCACCCCAGACCTGAAGCCCTCCTAGACCTGCCCCAACAATCAGATCCCTCTCATGGTCTCACCTTTGCCAGCCTACTCTTTGGGCAAGACTTGAATGGGCAGTGTGAGTGTCCTCAGCCACCCGGCTGAGGTGCATAAGCAAAGAAAAAGGATAGGCACCAGTTCAGTGTGTTTCCTCCCTCTCCTCCATCTATCCTCCCCTCACCATACGAGTTAAAAGAGTTTGTTCTCCTGAACTCTGCAACAAACAGAGAAATGCCTTTTGAAAGGCACTTCCCTCAAAACCTCGTGCCAAGGGAGGCCTGGCTCATGAGAATTTCACCTTCGAGGCAGAAGGAGAGGAAACTGGAGTGGCCTGATGGCTACAGGTGTCACAGCTTCTCCCAGAAGCTGGAGGGGCTCCAGAGTTCCCACTGGGGCACTGGACAGCAGTTTGACAGGACTAACACGCTCTTTAATAGAGAAGCAGTGTTAGGAAGAAATAAGTATGCCAGAAGCTTTTATTGTCAGATTGAAAGCTAGGAGAATTGTTGGGCAACTGACTGGTGCATAGCTGACCAACAAGTCTGGGTCAGCTCTGCTTTTTTTACAGCTCCAAAGAAGCTGGTTTACATTAGGACGAGTGATTGCGCAGCATACGGTTAAAGAATAACTTGAGAAAACAAGCTTTTGTCTCCACAAGGAAATTGGAATAGTGTCCATAATTCATAGCTGCATAACTGGCCATAGGGGCCTTCCTGCCCCTTCCCCTGACCATGTGCTGTAACACCACAACAGTCTTCCTGCATTCCTTACTGGAAGTTAAACTCCTTTTGGGAGTGATAAAGCACTCAGGCAATGCCAAGATTTGTCTTTATTTAATGTATTTAAAGAACTACTTATCCAAATCACTTTGAGTCTGGACATAAGCTTTTTCTTCAAATGCCAAAAATACTAATGGAAAACAATCTATTATGAAGGTACCAAAGGTGAAGAAACACTGAAATTTATAACGGAGAGCAGTACATCTCCATAATGATGAACATCTAGTTTTACTTCTGAAACAGAAAACTCAATTCTGGAAAAGAAGGAATCCAAGAATTTGGATAGCAATCTTATTCCTGCTGCCAAGAATACAACTGTTGGAGGGGTGACTAAGGAATTATAATTTAATATTTCTCAGTCACAGTGATTTCCAGTTGCCCCTGTATTTCAAGCACCACCTAGTGGATCTATTTAAAAGCTACCAAAACAAAAGCAAGCAGAAAAATACTTTTCCTTTTGAAGGTAGGAATGGCAGCTGTCGTTCTCCCCTCTTTAAAATTTGCTATTTGATTGCTTGTTAATTGCAAGTCACAACAGCTCTGAAAAACACTAAGTTAATATAGGTGAAAAAGTACTGCTCAGTATGCACAAAATTTGGCTCTTACTTAGCCTCAGTGTAGGACATTCTCTTCCCAGCTCACTATGCCCAGAACATTAAGACGGATATGTCCTTTAATTTTCAGAATTTCCTGAGTAAAGAAAAATAAACTTCTTCTTCTTCTAAATGAAAACAAGTGAGAAAGACTGAGTAATCATGGTTTTAATACTGGAAAATAACTAACCAAAGAAAGAAGGTATTTCTAATCTTGTTCATAGGGCAGCCAAATGTGGCCATAAAATTATGTAAGCATATAATTTTTAAAATGTAGTATATTAAGCTTAGAGGCCTTGATAGAGATTGCTCGATAGGTGTCCTATCTGAGTAATTCCCTAATATAAAAATAATATAACATTAATCAATACACTGTTTGTTAATATTTTTATTCTTTTTGCTGATTTAATTTAAATATAGAGGGATGGTTACTTATTTTAAATTCTGTATTTGATCTGAGCAGTGCATCTTAATGTATATAATTCATGCAATACATATTACCTGTGAAGAGCATTTATCAGCAAGACTTCAGAATTATTGTTGTGAGAAACTGAGATTTGATTGGAAATAATAAAATACTGGGATCTTTAAAGTGATGGGTGATTACCCTAAAGTAAACTAAGCTTGCCATGACACAGGACTGTGACCAAACCTTGAGTGCCTTGTCTAATAGGGGGGCTTAATTCCAGACCTTGCAATTAAGATTAGGGAATAGCAAGGGCCATGACTAGCCAACTAAAATAGAAAGAATACTGGGAAGTGTCACAATAAGAGAAAGCACTGTCATGCCAGAATCAGCATGAGTGTTTATGAGATGCTGGTACTGATGTGAAAGATCAAAACAACTCCAAACAGAAATTGGTGAGGTAACTGAAAGCAAAAACCACTTAGAAAAAAATAATCCTGAGCTCTCTTCCCTGGAGACACTTTTGAGTGGACTAGAATTAATGGTGTTGATCCAGCAGGTGATCAGACATTTCGTTTCATAAGTTAATGAAAAGCTTTAAAAAAATGGACAGCTTCTATGTCTGGAATGAAATACAGAAAGGATTGTATATCTCTGTTTGATGAGGTTGTTAAAATAAAAATGGATTCACAATAGGCAATGGGTTATGGGTTCCATCATCTGTGTCAGCTGAATTTTACATTTATTCATTCAATTAATCTATATTAAAAAAAAAAAAGGGGTCTTAGTTCTAACTTTTGTATATTGAAAGTATTTTTTACACATTTTACACTGAACTCAGAGTCTAGATTTAACTTGCTATTTTACAGGAAGGCACGACAGGAAATAAATCCATTCTTGTAAGTAACACAGAGCTACAAGCAGAGATAAAGAACAGACATTTGTCATTAATGAGGAAATGTCATTACTATCGGTTGACTGAATGAGAATGATGAACTGTGGTACTATGGTACTACAGTATGGTACTACAGTACATTAGTACTATGTACCAATCATCACAATTTTACCTTTATTTTGAAATTACCTAAGTTGGTTTGGTCTGTATGTGGTACATTACAAAATATCTCTGCTCTAAAGCAGAATTTAGGTTGCACTTTTCCTATATATACACTAATAGGGGAATCACACTTTGGTATCTATTTGTTCACGGTATTCTTTTGTAAATATCTGGATATTACAATATAAATAAAACATATTTATTTTGTGCCTAAATATATAAATACCTTTATCTCGGGGATGCTGAGTAGCTGTGCTGACAACGTAGACATAGGGCTTACATATTTTGAAGAAAACAAAACCTCTTCCTTTTCCAGATCTGTATTATTTTAGAGTGGCGCAAATACAAAATATCAAATGTTCTGATTCATAGGTCTCCTTCAAAGAACATTAACAGAGAATTCATCTTGCATAGACATACCTTTAGAGACAGCAGGGTTTGGAGAGAGGGATTACTTTAATTCTCTCAGAATCTGTCAGAGCAAGCGAGCTTGGAGCTGGTACTGGAGATAACCTTCCTCTTCTTCTGGTTAGCAGCTAACAGCTACAGCACTGTGCTGTACAACTTTTAAATCTAACCACTAAGCAAACTACATAGCAAAAAGCATCTAGGAAAAAAAAATGCAAGCATCGCTGATAGAAGGATTTTAGAAATTTCTGTAAGGTTATAAAATTGATAAAAATCCCCCAAGTTTACAAATCAGATTAACGGAATGGGATGTGGTATGGATGCTGGGAGCAGAGCCAAACCACTCATTTTACCAAAGACAAAAGTTGCAGGACTTCTTGAGCAAGAATGAAAAACACAGAATCCTGTGAAAAAGACCCAAGTTTCTGCCATTTCTGAAAAAAAAAAAAAAAGTAGAAGTCTTAGGGGAAAAAATAAATAGAACCCTGCTGTGACATGAATAGCCAGGCAGTAAAAACATTTCATACCATCTAATGAATACTCAAGAGTGCAGGATTCAAAATGCTGCAGTCACATGCAGAGTAGGACTCCAGAAAAGTTTACAGGTATTTTCCACCATGGCAAACAGAAAATCACAAAAAAAGTGGTAGAATTGTGCACTTTTTCCATAATCCATTTAATACTTTTTTTCCAAAATAAATGCCAAAGCAAATTCATGGAACAGGTGGCTGTCTCAGCAAATGCCCGCCATGTCTCCTTGATACAGCAGACTTTGTTTTAACTACAAAGATTATTCTTGAATCTAATGTCTGAGGTGGAAATCACAGTTTGTCTTTGAAATAATTATGGAATCCAGTTCCTGATGATTCTTCTTGAACATCAGGAAATTATGAAGTTAAACTAAAATCAGAGAATAGCACTCTGTGCCTATTCTCAGGCAAGCAGGCTAGCATGTGAGGCTCCTAAAACACTAGCTTTGTGTATATTTACCTACAGTTCATCAAAGTCAAATCTTGAGACGGGAGTGAAAAACATAAGCAGCTGTACTGGAGTAAAAATGTCACAGGCTAAATGGAACTAAAGAAGCTTTTCTTCTACAGGTCACCTAAAAATACTTTGACAAACGGGGGTATGAAGCAGTGTCTATACAATAGTTCCATGCTTTTTCTGATCTGGCATATGGAATACCTTGAGACAGGTGGGAACAGGCCATGGGCTGTTTGCTAATGGACTGGGAAAAGTGCAGTCCAAATAGTGCTATGATGCAGAGCAGAAGTAACCAAGCTATATAAACTCTGTCTACTGGGAGTCTTCTGTAGCCCTCAGGCTGTAGTCAGGATGATGGCAGAGCCCAGCTTCAGGCAGGCAATAATGATGAGCAATTTGTACACCAAAAGATAGATTGCTCTATGTGATTAGGAGCAAAGACAGCAAGAGACATTAATTTTACACAAAATATGAGTGAAATTTAAATTAAAAAATAGACTGATGGACAGGAGGGTTTCACAGAGAGGATGTAAGAAATAAAGGGCATATATATTTATTTCTTAAAACTGTCTTTCATAAGAACTAGCAAGAGAAGATCCGTCAGTAACCAATTGTTGTAGACACGGCCTACTGTGATATGGCTACATGCTCCCTTAAGCCAAAAATCTAGCACACACTGGTATCAAATATACTTTAGTACACATTAGCATCTCTGTGGAGAAGAGCTTGCCAGTGTGAAAAGCTTCTGTCTTACCTCATGCTCCCAGATAATGGAGCCCACTAAAAATAACACACTGCATAACAAAGGAAATAAAATCAAGGTATCTCAGAGGTGAAATCATTGTTGGTTAAATGCAGTAATTTCTATTTTAAAGACAGCATACGCTAATTTAGCTGCTTTACTTTATCACAGTGCTAGCTTTGAGCTATTAAATTCTATTTAACTGTCCATCAGTTATAATTTTATTCTACAATTATTTACAGTCTAACATACAATTTTGCAGTCCTTTCATACAATGTTTTACTTCAAATTCTTTCCTTAGTGCAAACTTGTATTTCCTCATTCCCAAAAAGTGCATCAACAACATTAACATACCACATAACTTTATCACTCTTTTATGACCAGTGTATTTTCCAGAATGCCTGGTGTATATTTTGAAATTCCCTATTATGTAGATGCTACTGTACATTCAGAACTGTTCAACTCTTGTAAAAGAATGCTTGATGGAATCTGGGGCCTGCCCCGGACTTCAGCATAGAAATTAATTTCTCACAGCGGGCAGAACATGTAGTTGTTTAATAACTACTGAGTAAATGATATATGACAAAGTCTTTACATATAGTCTTTACATATCTTTAATAGCTCAGAACTATTAAATCTCACAGAGAGGGGAATCGATTATTTATCTGCAGCTGAGCTCTATCTGTCACTCCTTTACACCCATGTTATGAGGACTTTCATTAATGCAATGATCCCTTCTGCCAGGTGAAGTTGGGCATCCCAATCTCTTGACTCCAGCTAATGCCAAGGGGCAGCTGGAGGAGTGCTAGCAACTGGCCCATTCTGGAAGGCATGTTCATCAGCAGTCACCAACACCTGAGCTTTGACTTTGTCTCATGAATCACTCAGAGATTCTCTCAATCACAGATGATAATAAAGGTATTGGTTAGTGGGGATATCTGAAGGCCACATAGTCCAGCTTGCTGCTTGGAGATGGTCATCACCAAGACTAGATCATAATGCACTGATTTATTTTTTCTATTTTTTGAGACAGAAAGAACAGAAGAACACTAGTAGCATGTATTTTCTACTTATTTAACAAATATTTTCTTAATTCTTTTGAGCTACAGTTTGGCTACACTGAGAAACAGAAGGCAGCAGGCTATTCACAGTTTGTCTGTTGTCTAGTTTTAGTTTTTAAGAATCTTGGGGCCACTTTCTGTGTGTAGCCACTTTCTGTGTGTAGCCACTTGACAAAGCACATGTTTTACAGTCCAGTGACAACCTTGGAGATGTATGAGAAAATCATGGTGGTTTTTCACATTTTAATGGTTAAGAAGAGAAACTTCACTGCATTTTCTGAGCACTTCAGAACTTGTGTACTAAATCTCAATAACTTTCAAAGAAATTGTTACCATAAATTTTTCCTAATTTTTAAAAATACATACATTCTTCTTCTGGTTTTGTTAAGTGAAGCAAAAGGGAAAAAGGTATCTCAAAAGGGTAAATGCAGTCATCCTTTAAGTTTGCTTTTAAGTTGGCACAATAACTATGCTAAAAGCAGTACTGGGAAAATCCCAAAGGTTTTGCTGCATGTAACAGGGAAGACTTTGATAAGGCCCTACTGATTTCAAGGTTAAACAAAAGAAAACTGTCCTCCTCCTGAGCACTGTTGCAGTCTAGAGCTACGTTTCTAGAAGGGCCCCAAGCCCTTTCCAGGGTCATGAGTACATGTCCATTTGATATGCATCTCAAAGAACCATGAGGAAACGGAGTCCTGACGAGAATACTACTGTTGGTTGGCACTCCCTGTCCAATTAAGTCAATTCAGAAAGCTGCCAGCAGAGTGGCCTAGAAATGGCTCCATTGGCACCAACTCTGCAAGTCATGCACGTGGATGACGCAGACCTTCAGTACGATAATCTGATGGCAAAGGGTGGTGGAATCAAACTATCACAGTTCAGATCACAAATAATATTCCTGAACGTAACTACTGGACGATGGAAAATTAGAGGGGATAAAAAAAGAGGCCTAAAAGCATTTTGAAAAATGAACCGTATATATTTCCAAAGTCTCTAGAGCCACATAAGGCCGGAACTTGAACTATAATATTACAGAACTAATTGCCACAGAGTATTCCAGCAAGTCCTCAGAGGCTTGCATTATTCCCCATCAAAAAGGCTCATTTGAGCCTCAGCTTGCAATGCAGACTGGAATCCTGCTGAACTTGCACTTTCTTTAAGGATAATTTTCACTCTACCACATTCCTAATGGTATAGATAAGGAGGAACAATGTAGAATCACTTGCAAACACAGACACCAACATTATCAAAAACTGGAAATATTTGCAGCACATTGGATTTTTGTCATACAAATCACAGCAACCATTCCAAAGTGAATAAAAAAATTCTAGTGCTTTTATTTATTCCCTTATTACATTGCATATTTAACTAAATAGATGTTATTAAGTCACTAGGGGCCAGCACTATCTCAAAGACAATACGGTACTTCTATTAAAGAAGCACCATTTAAAACCCCAACTATTCAAAAACAACTGTCAGCCTCATAAAACGAATCACTTTGGGTCAAAACCAATGAGATGTTAAGTAATAAATTTGAGTTCTCCTTTCCTGATGCCCATTTTCAAAGTTTTTGGCTGCTTTCTTTCCAGACTTCTTTGTCTAATCAGGAGGGCCAAGACTATATAAAACACTGGCGTTTTAATATCATTTTATGATTCCAAAAATAGAGGATTAAGCCACATTTCCTTGGTCACAGGATAAAATCTTGAGAACTGGCAAGTTGCTACGAACCAGATGGTTTAAAGGCTGTTGTTTCACTGAACCAGATTCCCTAATGGACTTTTGTGGCCGATTCTTATTGGTTGTGTTACTGATGTCAAATTTAAGGTCTCTAAGACTGCAACTAGAATTTTCAGTGCCGTATTCAGCACGTAACTTGGTGGGATGTACCCATGGCCGGTAGTCCCCATCACCTAAGAAATGCTGAGATCTGAATTCTCTCATCACTGGGAAGAGATTAGAACCCACATTTCTCACAGCAGTATTATCATCACCATACCAAAATGCATTCCAAGGTTGAAGTTATTTCACTGTGGCTAAATGAAATAAGAAGATGCCAGGAAAACAAACAAACAAAAAACCCCAACAAACCAAAGGCAGAAATAAATGCCTTTGTGGGCACGCCTTCCAGAGCTTGTGCTCTGTTTAACTCACTTCTACTTCTGCCTATTCAATCTTTTTGTATGTACATTATAACACATCACTAAGAAGTGAAGATCCCTTCATGCCATAACTGCCTATGAATTAGGAAAACTTTAAAAAAGAGAAAGAAATATGATTTGAAAGACTGAACCTAAGGGTTCCACCTGCTTTTTAACTGTTGTGCTAGAGGCAGGAGTGTAGTCTTACTTCTGGATAGTGTTTTAAAGGTCTTATCCAAAGTTAAATTTGCAGATCTACTAAATGTCAACTAGTTCATCCAGGTGTTATAAAAGATCAACTTTAATCTTGCCAGCTGCAATTTAAATCCATAATATTTTGTCCTTGATGTTTGAAATGCATAAAAATATTTGATTACTTTCTTCCTAACCATATCCTAGCCTCATTCTTCTCCTTCTAACCCAACCAAGGCCATTTCTTTCAATCCTTTCTTTTAGAACCTATTTTCCACATCCAGACCTACATCATCCTTGTTGCTTCCCTCTGTACTCCAGGGTGTTCCTTCATGGGTAGTGGTCAAAATTACAGACTGTGCTGCAACAGAGTAAATGAGCATTCTGCAAGTCTTCCCTACCCAAACTTCCAGTATAATGTTCACTTTTTGACAATTTTAAGAAATGATTTGCCACTATAAAATGAACTGTTATTTCCCCAAGATCACTTTGTGCAATTGTTAAAAAAAAAAAACCCAAACAAGAACACTAATTTGAGAAGAAAGAACACAGGCACCAAGTTTTAAAAAGGACTTGGACTCAGGGTCATGAGGAATGCACCTTCCCATTGCCCCGACAGTTATGTTTACACAATTGTACTGGATTTAAGGCATTTTCATCTCCAAACTCTAAGCGGAATATTAACTACAATGTTGACGTTTCAGAATCAAGTTTATAAATACTTAATTCTCCTCTGTGGCATTGTTGAAGTGGTCTTGGATTTTACTGATGGCTGCTACAGGAAGCCCCTATACAATTGCTGAACTTTTCCTATCAGTTAAGGATGGTGTAATTTATTAACAATGGAGTTGAAAGCAGACAGATAAAAAACCCTGCATTTGATGAAGCATCGTTTGTTCTCCTACCAAACCTGTACTACAACACAGGTACCTGAGCAGGAGAGCAGAGCAGAGTGGGGGTGAGCTTGCAGGATAAGGTTCTTGAGCAGGTGTCATCCATGAGCTCACCCACCTGGAGCGTGCAGACAGCCTGGGCTCTGAGTCCAGGCTGTGAGCTGCAGGCTCCGGCCCCGGACCCTGCTTACAACCTGCTGTGGAGGTGCCAGCAGCAAGACCCACCTGGAGTGCTGTGTCCAGTTCTGGGCTCCATAGCACAAGAGAGACATGGAGCACCTGCACCAGCCCAGCGGACAGCTACTGAGTTGGTTCAAGGGTCTGGAGTGTCTCTTTTATGAGGAAAGGCTGAGGGGGCTGGGCCTGCTCAGCCTCGAGAATACTGAGAAGAGACCTCATTAACATGTGTATCTCAAGGGAAGGTGTCAAGATGGATCCAAGCTCTTTGCGGCAATGCCAAGCCACAGGACAAGAGGCAATGGACAGAAACCGATGCACTGAAGTTCCACTTGAATATGAGGAGGAACTTCGTTATTGTGTGGGTGACCATGCACTGGAACAGACTGCCCTGCCTAAAGATATTCCAGAACAGGCAGGATACAATCCTGTGCCATGTGTTCTGAGATGACCCTGCTCGAGCAAGGAGTTTGGACCAGATACCCCACTGTGGTCCCTTCCAACCTGACCCATTCAGTGATTCTGTGACCCAGGAGAGGACGGGCGACAGGAGCGGCCGCGGGAAGGCTGCCCGAGCCCTCCGCAGGCAGCAACAGCCGCTCAGAGCAGCCAGGTTGGGTCGCCTCACGGCCCCGCCATCGGCTGCCCGCCGCCCTCGCCACACCCCCCCGCCGCAGCAAGTCCCCGGCACACGCGCGGTGAAGCTGAGAGAACCGTCCACAATTTTCATCGCCCCCTTCCCGGGCCTTCCCCAGCAGCACGCGCGCTCCCGGGCCGGCGGGGGCGGGAGCAGCGCTGCCTCCTTTTGCCCGCCGCCGCGCGCACGCGCA
>VZRV01001536.1:752963-812579 GCA_013398115.1 Falcunculus frontatus | reverse complement strand
AGGGCGGGGGGGGGGCGGCCGCCCGCTCTCTCCCCTTCCCGCTTCCTGGCCCCGTCGTTACCCCCGGCGGGGGAGGGCGGCGGCAGGGCGGCCACCTGCACCTTCCCTCGCCGCCGGGGCGGCGCGGTTCGCGGCCTTCTCCTTCCCTCCTTCCTTCCCTCCCCGCCGCCATGGGGAGCGGCTGTCCGTGGCAGCCGGGATGGCGGGCCCCTTTCCCGGCCCGGCCGCCCCTATTTATAACCGCTGATCCGCGCCGGAGCCGCTCCGCCTCCCCGCCCGCCCGCAGGGCCCGCCGCCGCTCAGCCCCGAGCACTGCCGGCCCGGCCCCCGCCCGCGGCCCCCTTTGTGTGTGACCTGCCCGGGAGCCGGCCCTTCCCGGCCAGGCCCTGTGGGCTCCCGGTTCTTCGCTCCGGGAGCGCCGTAGTGCCGGGCTCCCCGCGGCGCCCAGCGCCGTGTCCTCTCCCTTGCGCACCCCAAACTCCTCAAGGCTCCTCGTTACCGCATCTTTTCCCTTCCTACCTTTCGCTCTCCTCGCCCACCTTTTCTCCTTTCAGGCCTCTGGCTTCTCCTTTTTCCCCGGCCTCCACTTCTTACAGCAGTTCTCAGTTTTTCTGCTTGCGGTGTGCAGCACTTTTTTAAACTTGGTCCTTCACGGAGCTTAGAAGTTGTTATTTTTTTTACCTTTGCTAGGCCTCTGCTGATCTTTCTCGCGTGCTGGAAGCTATTCTGTCTTAATCTCTGCTTCCTCCGTGGGCTTCTGCCACTCCCCAAAAGTTTTAGCCCTGCAGTCTCTTGCCTCCTTTTATTTTCTCTCTGTGCCTTTAATGTTTTGTTTCTTTTGTCTCTGTGCATGCTCTCCAGCTTCCTTTAAGCATTTATTTCTAGCTCAGTGATCTCTTAGCTTTTCATTGTTCTGTCTTTTATGAAGGCTGCTTCTTCCCAACTTTTTCTAGTTCTGTGTCTCTTGGTCTTTGCATGCCTTTGTGTCTGGATTGTGAATCTAATCTTTTGGATTAGATTCATCCCAAAAGATGAAGTGGTTGGGGTTTTTAAGGTTACAGAGATTTTTCCTGTTTTGGGAGAGGGCAGTGACTAGCCAATGCACCTCTAGATGAAGCAGCATTGAACAGTGTTATGGTAACAGAGACAAATGCACACGAAAGTAACATGGGTTATCTCCTAAACTTTCAAACCTCTGAATACTGAGCTCTTCAGGATTAAAAATTGTTAAGAGAGTGATGGAGCCTGGAGGCCCACTCCTGCTTAGTTGAAAGTATATGAGAAGGTCAGTTAGATTTTCATAGACTAGCATTTGTTTTTTTAAGTTGTTTTATCTTCCTACAGAGGAATTAAGGATACTGTAACTTGTACTGTTACATTGATTCTTAGTGCATGGCAGATTAACAGTGTTTTCTAATGACTAATCCTAAAAAAAAAAATCCTACTTAAGGAATTATTTCCTTGTGTGAAAGCTTCGTACTGACTGTATCATTTTCTCAATGTAATTGTCTAGGTGAGGAATGTGCAACTTGAAGTTCACCATATGATACCACTGTATATTCCTTTGTATATTTAAAAATCAAGGCATTGTATGTTATTCTCTGATAAGTACTTGTTAGTCAATTTAAAAGATGATGTATCATAATGAAATTTGGGTATTGGCAGTAATCTTAAGCTACTAACTTTTTTTAAAACTCTATGTATTTTGTTTATTGCTTATGTTTTTTCAGGCCCAGGGGCAATCAAAATTCACTTTCTCAGCTTTTCAGCACCATTTAAGCTTCACATGCTGTTAAATCCTAGATGACTTCAATGTTTTTTAGTGAAACTCTCTCAGGTTTTGGTTTTGTAGTATTTTATAACGTTATTTTAAGTAATGTTACAACATTTTCATAATAGCATGGCTTTAGTAATATTTTAAGGTGATATTTAAGTTCAAAAGGGCAGAATTGGCAAATAAATAGAATTACATTGAAGTTAATATTAAAGGATTCTAACTGAACTTGTTTTGCTTCCCCCTCCCCTCCCCCACTTTCCCATATACAGAGACCTAAAGGACAGGGAAATAAAGGTAAGTTGATACCTTGTATTTCTGTATGAATCTGTAATGTTGCTTTTGTGGAGGATAATGTCTGACAGTCATAGCAAAAGGTTGTAGCTGTAGGATGTCTCTTATTTCAGAGCAGGATGACAGGAAATTGTGTGCCACAATGTTACTTCCCAGCATTTTTACTGTGGCACAGCAGTACATCAGTTTACAGTGTTTTATTTTGCAAAAGATTAATGTCAGAAGTCAGACAGTTAAGTAGCTATTTCTTTTTAGCTGCCTTTGTGATATGCTTGTATAATCTCTTTTTAACAGTACACCTTGGGCCTTTCTGTGTAGTAAGTAGAATCATCAGGAAGAATCTTTTGAACAGCTTCCTTAGTTTGCTAGACAGCAGCCATGTGACTACTTACTCATATCTGTGAGCAGAAAACATCACCTTCCTTATTCTCAGAATTTTTATAGTCTTGCTTCATTTTAGCACCAGTATAGAATCTTATGTCAGTGCTTGTAGGCCTTCTGCTTTTCTGCTTTTTTCATATTTCTGTCAACGTCTTAGTTTTTAAATACCATACTCAGTGGGATTTCTTTCCCACAGAAACAAGGAACTACCAACTACTTAATATTCTTCTCTCTAAAATTCTTGGCAACTCAGTTGTAAACAGCATTTCAGATTATATCTTGCAGTATTTTGTCTGGAATTTGTTTTCTTACTAATATTCTATTTGGAATTTCTTTCTGCCTAAACAGTACACTTGTGCCCATTTAATTCTTAGCTGCTCAGCAAACTGAGCTATAGAGTAGCATGCACACAGCTACCTCTGTGTGTTAATATGATTATTATACTTATGCAGATAAACATTTTACTTTTCGAGCTCAGGTACTCTTTGGCCCCCCCCCCCCCCCCCCCTTAGTTCATTATCTGAACTAATCTAATTGTTCTCTGTGAGCTGTCATTTAATGTTATCCACAGTGTACTTATTCTATTATTCTATCTACGTGCAGATTATCTGCTTCTTGTTACATATATTGCTAGTGAGGTGGCACATGGTTCCCAGATCTCACTGAATTTGGCCTGTTCTTTTTAATTTCTCTGCATTCAGACAAAAATGAACTTGTTTACCTCCTCAAACGTTCTTAGTTTGGTCATTCTTGAATACTTGTTCTCTCATATTCTCATACTTCTACCCTTTTTTTTCCCCAAAGTCCACTTTTTAACTACTTCATGTTTTTGAAATAGTTTGTGGTTATACCTTCCGTGTTGCCCTTAAATGAGAAGAAAAGCCAGACTCACTGTAGCAAATAGTTTGTGGCTTCCCAATCTTTGAATTATCATTTCTCAGTTTTAGCAAGGTTAATGAGATGCATCTGTTAGAGAATCACACAGGTAATTTTTGAACTATATATATGTGAATTGGACTGGAAGTATTAAGCATTTCTAGTTGGATGCTATGTTGCAGTGTGTGAAAATGCACTAGTCAGCTTTACTTTGGTTTATTTATGTTAGCATATTTTTGTGTTCTATAATTTGTCACTGCTGTGGAATGTTTGAATCAAAACACATCTCTGTTTGCTATGTAAGGAAGAGATTTTTGCATTTCTGAACTTGGATTTTTTATGCAGTGCATCCTTTTAAATAATGAATACTCGCAGTGTATTCTCTTGGTGAGAATAGGACCTAAATGAAAACTATAGTGAAACAGAACAATTAATCTTTGTTCTGGTAAGTTGTATAGGTAATGTCTGTTTAGTGAAACTAAGTTATGACTTAGCATTAGATTAAAGGTCTAGGAGATTGAAGATGGTAGCACAGTGTAGCACAAGTAGTTGGCTTTGGGTTAGAGGCTTTTTCAAGGGGGTGAATTAAGTCAGTGTCAGCAGTCCTTACTGACCACATGTTAGCAGACAGTAATCTTTCAGTTGTTGTGATAGGTCTCAGCTTAGAGGAGCTTTGAGGGAAGATGTGATACTGAGTTAACAGACTAATCTGTAGTTGGTTCTGTGCATAATGTTAAAGAGGATGACAGAAGCTGTCCACATAGCTGGTAGAGAATGGGTGAGCAGTAAAAGGGGTGTATACATATTTCATATTGAAATGAAAAATATTAGACCTGCAAATGATATTGGTAGGTAGCTGATTTTTATTGTCTGGTAAAATGCTTTAGATGCTTTATTCTAATTAAATATAAATTGGTGTACTGTGCTGTTTTCTTCAACCACAGTTCGTGGGACTGAAGTTTTAGTATGTAGAACAGTACTATATGTTGTGTCAGATATTCCTGTTGGTATTTCAGAGACTTGAATGACTATCATCCTGTCATGAAAGTTTTCTTATTCTAGTTGTCAACTAATGGACAGTTGACATAAAACATCAGAACTGACATCAATCAAATTATGTCTTACAAGGGTGTGGAGAAACAGGTCATTCCTGGAACTCCGTTTTTTTTTTTTCCCCCCCTCTTGTTTATTGTGCCAGTTTATCAAATCTGTTGTAGGAAGGTGCTGACTTGTTTTTATACTTGTGTGTATAACAATTCTTTTGTTTTGTAGGAGGCTTAAATGTAATTATTAGGTTTAAAATGAGAGTGAAATGCTTCATGTTTTTTAGTGTTTGTTCTTCACATTAGGGTGTGATGACTTCTAGCGAAAAGTTATTCTTGTGCATTTGGCTGTCATTTTTTGTGAGGTTATTCCAAGGATAGTAGCCATTAAAAGAATATTAGCCTTAAATTCCTCTATTTGATGAGTTACTTCTTCCCAATATCTAATTACATTGTATGTTTTCACAGTGTTTGCAGAAACATACGATATTTTTAGCCTTGTATAGATACAGATATTTTTAGTATCTGTAGATTAGTTTCAATTAGTATTCTTCATCACTGCCCTGTTCAGTTGGAACACTTAACATGAGATTTTGGGAATGAGGCATTCATTTGCTTTTGTTAAATGTCTGTGTGGGCTACATTTTTCACTATTAACACATTATGTAAAGTTAGAATGAAAAGCTAAAGAAACGTTCTTCCAGTGATGCTATTTCACTGGGAAATGTATATATTTTGCTAGGAAAAATGTCAGTGTAGAAGTATTTTGTGTCACTGGCTTAAGATCTCAGTACAGAATGAATAAGAAAGAAAATATGTTTACAAGAATATTTGTTAGTTGTAATGTCAGACCAAAAATAATTCTGTCTTTAGTGACCTTTAGATACCTGTGGAACAATAAACACAGCAGATGCACGTTTTATGGAGATTAGCTGTCAGTATGAGATTAGTTTGGATTGGATACTACTCTTGACATACAGCTGTTTATTCCTTTTCTTGTGGTTGCATGCTTTTTAAGAAACTTGTATGCTGCTGCCCATGTTTTTCATTATAAAAGAATTGTGTTTGAGAGTTGTGCTGTCTGTACTATTTGGTTAAGCCTAAGCAGTGGACATGGCACAGACAGAATGTTTTGAGGTTCATCCTGTGTGTAACTGGGCCAAATATAGAGAGGAATATAGTGTTCCAGCTCATTAATATGTTGCCATCATGTGTAAATTCAGGATGATTCACGACCTTAACTGAAACTCTTCATTTATGGGGGAAAAGAATCCCCAATACCTAATGTTTAATTTAAATGTGGTGTTTAATTAGGAATACTGTTCTATCCAGTTCTAAACTGCATTGTGCTCAGCATTGCTAATCATATTTGACTGTAGTTAGTATAGAAATGCAGTGTGCCAGTTTGTAATAACTGAAGTGTCAGGTATTCTTTTAAAACTTCAAGAAGGTATTCAAAACACAAGTTGCTTTCTTCCCGGATAATTGCTTTGAAAAAACCATTTTGTGTTGAATTATGAATTTTTACCTCTTTTTACTGCTGTCTGAAGTTAATAAAGTTTTCCAGGATTTTGATTATTCCTTGTGATTATATCTATTCCTTTGTCATTTCTTTCAGCTAGTTTCATTTACTGAAGGCAGTTTTTTTTAAGGATGTTGAAGTCAAAGGTGAAAAAAAATTCAAGCACTGCTTGGCTTTCAGTGTGAATTTTGGGTGGCAGCCCCCCTACCCCCAATGAAGCAGGAAAAAAACCTGACTCTTAAACACTAATTTCAGCAAAGTTGAATATTTAGTTATGTGTTTGTGTATGCTTTTCAGAAGCTTTTGCTAAAGGAGGAAAACCATAGAGTTGGCTCCTAACTCAGTTTAAGTTTCAGAAAATGTGCTGTTTTGTTGTAAGTTCTGCAGTCGTGGTTTTTCAGTGTACCTTACTGATCATCCTGAAACATTCTTTTTTTCCCCCTGCTGAACCAATTTGACAAGTTAAAAAAAAAGAAGAAGTTGCATTTGGATAACCAGTAATTTATTTTTGAGAACAGATCTTCATCTTCAGGTTGTGTAATTGCAAGTTCTGATTTAAGTCTCTGTTCTGCTGTGCACCATGGGAAACTGTGGAACTTAGCAGAAATTTGTGCAGTGTGACTTTGTTTGAATAGTTGCCTGGGGGATGGTAGGATGCCCACATTTCAAGTAATTTGGGCAGCTGGAAAATTCCAGGTAGGTGCAATGCCTTAGATGAAATGAAAGGTAGTAGGAGACCAAGAAGAGCAGGTAGGAAGAGATTCCAGCATATAGTGGCATATGTGTTGGGAAAGGCTTGTAATCACCCTTTGGGACTTAAGCTTTTATTTCTGTCTTGCTTTGTCACCTCAGAGCTTCAGAGATGTCACTAATGCAGTACAGTTATGTAGGAAATACAGGATTAAATAGCTGAATAGTGGTGTCCTTCATGGTTGTCTTGGTGGATAACTGCCTTTCCTCCTGGCAGGAGAAAGCTGTATGTTGCAACTTTCCCTGAACCTATTGAATATGTCTATAGATCGGGTTGGTCTCCACATTTGCACTTGGTCTGGTACTTCCAGAAATGCTGGATTTACTGCCTGTGCAAATAAGGTGTGCCTGTAGTTCTTCATCTGTCTGTGGATCTCAGGAAAGAATAGTCAGGAGTAGTCTGTTCTAGCTGCTATCTTTGCAGACTTCTCCTGAGATCGGATCCTCATGATCAGTAGAATGAGCTATTTTGTTTAAATTGGAGTGGTGCTTAACAATAATATGTATTTCAATGTATGGGTGATTAAGAAGTGCTACCTAGATTGAAAGTGCAGCATAGATTTTCCAGAGAGTATTCTAATACAGATTTATTTTTAGTTTCAGTACAAAACGGTTCGATTCATCAAAAGGATGCAGTAAATGATGATGATTTTGAGCCATATCTAAGTAGTCAGACAAATCAGGTAAGTGAACATTGGTTACTACTTTGCAGTTAACTTAGATGTTTAGCTGACTTCCAGACTTGATTTTTGGATATTTCTTTGCATTACTGACTTGCCTGATTATACGTTGAAATATAATTTTATATCATATTGTGCATCATCATATGATATTTTAGGCAGATGAAGTATTCTTCAGAATTCTGGAAAAGCTTCAGTTAAAAAGCATGCTTTGAATGTCTCTTGCTCTTGTACTTCTGCTCTAGCTTCAGAAAGATGCAGTTACAAGAAACTTGAGCTAAAAAACAAATTCCAAACCCAGAACACAAACCCCAAACCCTTACATTTAAAACAAAATCATCATTTTGGATGCAGTCCAAATCAACAATTTTATTGGCTCTGAGAATATATTAACTGCTTGGACATGATTTCCTTTAAAGGTGGTAGAAGTAGCTCACAGCTGATGGCATAATAGATGGAAGCTTAGTATTACTACAGCTTGGTACAGCTCTTCCGCCAAGAAGTTATTGACTTGACTTTCAGAGCTGTGAATTGCCTCTGTAGTTGAAAGTTAATGTCAGTTATGTTAAGTTTGTAAGTTGGAGTGGTCTTGAGAGAGAGAAGGAGTGCAAGTTATTAAAGGGCTAAGAATTTTTCTTGCCTTTACTTTTTTTTTCCAATAATACAACATTAGGAAGGCATCATCTAGAGAATGATAAAATGCAATTTTTTTCTCCAAAACAACACCAGAAGTCATATGGGGATAGTCCTTCAAATACCTCAAGAAGTAAATTCTTTGACTTCCCAGGAGTCTATCTGGTGTAGTACTGATTTAATGCCCATTCTCAATAGCATGGATATGTTACCTTTTTTTTGGCGTTACTCCTGAAACAAACAGGCATCCTTGCCTGTCCATTTCACTGTAATATTCTCTTGGAGTCCCCAATTAGAAGTGAGAAATTTGACAAAACTAAGAATACCACAACTTTAAATCATAGTTGCTGTTATTTTTCTTTAGTTATGAAGGTATGGTTATGGCTTGGTTAGAGTAGTTTGTTATTTTCTTGATACTGTTAGCATGGAGGCACTTTAAACCTAGCTTAGTAGCTAAAAATGAGGATGATGTTCCAAAAAAATGGGGCCCTTTAGTGCTTTGAGAAGGTCTGTTGAAGAAATGGCCATATCTGATAGATACCTCACTCATTATTTACTTTGTGAGGAATGGTGGAAGTTATAAATACATTCATATAAGCCTTAAAAATGTTTTGGATTGTATTACAAGTTTTTTTCCCTAAGGGTAATTGTCAGTATTGCTGATTTTTAAATGTTATTTTTTGCAGAGTAACAGCTATCCACCAATGTCAGACCCATATATGCCTAGCTATTATGCTCCATCCATTGGATTTCCATACTCTTTAGGTGAAGCAGCATGGTCAACTGCAGGTGACCCTCCAATGCCATATTTGACAACTTATGGACAGATGAGCAATGGTGAACACCATTACATACCTGATGGTGTATTTAGTCAACCTGGGGCGTTGGGAAATACCCCTCCATTTCTTGGGCAGCATGGATTTAATTTTTTTCCTGGGAATGCAGACTTCTCTACGTGGGGGACAAGTGGATCTCAGGGACAATCAACGCAAAGCTCTGCTTACAGCAGCAGCTATGGCTATCCACCTAGTTCTCTTGGGAGAGCCATAGCAGATGGACAGGCTGGATTTGGCAGTGATACTCTGAGCAAGGTGCCTGGGATTAGCAGCATTGAGCAAGGCATGACTGGACTGAAAATTGGTGGAGATATGACGGCTGCTGTAACAAAAACTGTAGGTTCAGCTCTGAGCAGTACAGGTATGACAAGCATTGCAGCTAATAGCGTGCCCCCAGTTAGCAGTTCAGCACCTAAACCAACCTCATGGGCTGCAATTGCAAGGAAACCTGCTAAGCCTCAGCCGAAACTCAAGCCTAAAGGTAATGTGGGCATTGGGGGCCCTGCTGTACCGCCGCCACCTATAAAACACAACATGAATATTGGAACTTGGGATGACAAAGGGTCAGTGGTAAAAGCACCCCCAGCTCAACCAGTACTGCCTCCTCAGACTATAATCCAGCAGCCTCAGCCATTAATTCAACCACCACCACTGGTGCAAAGCCAACTGCCTCAACAGCAGCCTCAGCCACAGCAACCACAACAGCAACAAGGACCTCAGCAGCAGGCCCAGCCTCACCAGTTGCAGCAGCAACAGCTGCAAAACCGCTGGGTAGCTCCTCGTAATAGGGGTGTGGGCTTCAGCCAGAACAATGGAGCTGGTAGTGAGAACTTTGGTTTAGGTGTTGTATCCGTCAGCTCCTCACCTTCTGGTGTGGAAGTGCACCCAGTGCTGGAGAAACTAAAGGCCATAAACAACTACAATCCCAAAGACTTCGATTGGAATCTGAAGAATGGACGTGTGTTTATAATCAAAAGTTATTCAGAGGACGATATTCATCGCTCCATTAAGTACTCTATCTGGTGTAGTACTGAGCATGGTAATAAGCGCTTGGATGCTGCTTACCGGTCCCTGAATGGAAAAGGCCCACTCTATTTACTCTTCAGTGTGAATGGCAGTGGACACTTCTGTGGAGTGGCTGAGATGAAGTCTGTTGTGGACTACAATGCATATGCTGGTGTCTGGTCTCAGGATAAGTGGAAGGGGAAGTTTGATGTCAAATGGATCTTTGTCAAAGACGTTCCCAATAACCAACTGCGACATATTCGCTTGGAAAACAATGACAACAAACCGGTTACCAATTCGAGGGACACTCAAGAGGTACCCCTAGAAAAAGCCAAGCAAGTGCTTAAAATAATTGCTACTTTCAAGCATACCACCTCAATCTTTGATGACTTTGCACATTATGAGAAGCGTCAAGAGGAGGAGGAAGCCATGCGTAGGGTAAGAAATCAGTGTGATTACAGTAGCTCTCTTTTTTTTTCTGTTTTTGGAAACCTTGTTTTTCATTCTTCTGGAATTTCTGTCTTAAAGTGTTGAATCAGAAAGTTGTACTTTTTACCTAAAGTGTCTACTTGATATAACTGGCTCTTAATGAAAAAATTTCAGTTTTTGTAACTTGTTTGTTAGTTCAGTCATGTGTTTAATCACAATACTAGGGTAGGCCTGAATAAGCAGACGTCTGACATGTTCTACTTCTTCAATGCAAATGAAAACTGAATTGAGTGTATTATCCATAACTGAAGTCTTCTTGCTTAGATTTTTACAGTTTCTGGATGTCACAAAAAGGACCAGAAATTAGAGAAGAAGCATACTTTATTTAACCTAACATTTCAATTCAAATTCTGCTTTGATGAAATGTTAACAGCATGATTACTGTGTAAAGCAGGTTTTCTCCTTGATTCAATTTGTCTTTTGTACAGCTGTGAAACACTGAAGTGATACAGTGATAACTTGTATAGTGTCAAAATAATTTTTGGACCTTTCTGATAGTGCATTTCCTGAAAAATGTAATGAGTAGTTCATTTCTGCAAGGAAGAGTAAATGTGATAAATTTGTGGAGAAACTCCTAGTTAAGAAGGCATTTCAGGAAACTGGACAAGGGAATAGCATTTAATTCAAGCAGTTTTCTATTACTTGTCTACTTTGTCTTGTGTACTCTCCCTATTCATAACACTTGTGTTCACCATTGGCCACAATATTTACTTTTCCTGTATTTGCTTTCTTTCCAGACTTGCCGGTAACTGTAAATGTATGATTTGTCTCATGGCTAGAAACATTTTAGGAGCTATTTTTACCAGTTAGATGATATGCAAGTATTCAAAAATGAGAGTTCCCATCAGTGTGGTTTGGTGCTAATGATCTCTGTTCATCGTGTTACACCACTCACTGAATAAAAACCCCCAAAAGTTTAGGGTTTATGCTAACTAGGGGCCTTGAGACATGTGAAGTTGAGAATTTGTTCACCTCAAGCCGACATAAAGAGGCTGTGAAGCAGATGAAACACTGACTTCTCTTAGGTTTCTAGTGCTGTGATGGTTTCACCCCTCTTGTATGTTCCTAATCCTTCAATACGTGTCTTGCATCTCTTGTAGAACAGTGTCGGGCATTCCCCAAACCAATGTTGTAGTTCTATTGCACGACTCTGCAGTAAGTTGTCATGTTGGAAGTTTTGTATTGTTGGGAAGCTAGATTTTGGGGCTTTTTTCTAAAAAGAAAAAGGATTATGCCCTAAATGATTATTGTTACTTTCATGGTATCTTGACCATGGAGTGATGGACTGCTTTCTTAACTAACATTCAATGTAAGGGGCAAACTTCGACTTTTTCAGGCTTTGGTACAACGTCATCAAGTGCAGAATCACCAGCCAGTTAAGGGAGGTGATTGTCCCACTCTACCCTGTGCTAGTGAAGCCTCCCCGTGAGTCCTTTGTGCAGTTTTCAGTGCCACAATATAAGAAAGACATAAAGCTATTAGCATCCAGAAGGGCCACAAAGCTGGTGAAGGGCCTGGAGGGGAAGCTATGTGAGAAGAAGCTGTGGACTCTTGGTTTTTTCAGCCTGGAGGAGGCTGAGGGGAGACCTCATTGTGGTCTTCAGCATCCTCACGAGGGGAAGTGGAGAGGCAGGCAGTGATTTCTTCATTCTTGTGACCAGTGACAGGTTTTGAGGAAATGGCCTGAAGCTGTATCAGGGAAGATGTAGATCAGATATAAGAAAAGAGGGTGGTTGGGCACTGGAACAGGCTCCCCAGGGAAGTGGTCACAGCTCCAAGCCTGACAAGAGTTCAAGAAGTGTTTGGTCAATACTCTCAGGCACATGGCGCGCCTCTTGGGCTGTTCTGCACAGAACCAGGAGCTGGACTTTAGTGATTCTCATGGGCCCTTTCCAGATATTCTGATTCAGTGATTTGTTGTGATTTTGTAATGTTTCAGGAGGACTAAGATTATAATGTATCTCTGTAGCCTTCACACTTCAGTATTTTCCAAATTTTTAAAATTTCAAGATACTTCACAAATAACTGGTTTGCTTCAAAAGTATCTCCTTTTTTGGAAAAACTTCCCAAACAAGTCATAATTCAGACATGCCCTAGCAACTCAGAAAGATTGTGTTTTATTTGTGGTTTTGTCCCCTCAGTAGTGTAGGTAAAAGCCACAAAATGTAATGAAGAGGAGGAATGTAGATTATTGGAAGTGTTTCTATGTATGCTAAACTTAAAATTGAAAGTACTAAGTCCAGTACTTAGTAGGTCTTGTGCTAGATAACTGTGATGATGTGTATTTGAGTAATAAAGTAACATTGCTGTTTGAATAATGTCTTCAGAGAAACATTCAGTATCTGTATGACTCAAGTATTGAACTCTGTGTTTCTTTGTAAATAGTTATCTTTCCCAGCACTATTGAGAGAAAACATACTTGTCAAGATACTTGCATAGTGGCCATTGGCTCTTTTACAGCATCGTACAAATTGGTTTTATGACCAATTATGAAAAACTGCTTTAGAACTGTGTAGGTTAGTCATGAGGTTTTCTCTTTGTAGTTGGGTTTGAGGTATGCCTTAAGCAAATTAATATGGACTTAAAATATAGGAAGTCCAAATTAAACTAATGACATCTACTGAGAGTTTATCTTTAGCATTCTCTTATGATTGAATGTTGATTTTAAGTCTCTGGGTTTTTTCTTTTATCACACAGCGTGCAAGCAATCTGTCTTTAAATTGTAAACATAGAGTTGTTAACTCTTATGATTCAAGTTTGTAAATGCACCAATTAGTATTGCAAGCTCTGGTTTATGGTTAATTGAGTAATTCTTCATTACCTAGTGGCAGCTAGGCTTTCATGGAGCTGTATTTAAATATGTCCACTTTCTACTGCACCTAGAACTGTGTGAATTAAGTTCATGCTCATTTTCTTTGGCAGGTGTGGCAATCGCTTTGTTTCCAGTGTTTTGGTCATGAAAAATATGCTTATTACTCTTAATAAAATATTAAATGCATCAAGCAGCAGTAGTCACTTCCGTGTTCCTTGCAATTCAGTTAATGTTTTGTTGTTGCATAGGTGGTTACAAACTTCGATGCAGCCAGCGATCTAAATATCGTAAACAGCAAATGATTTAGGGATTTAATTTACTTTATAACTGTTCATCATTACAGCTAACTTATCTTAAAATAATTGGTTGTAAAAGTTTAATCTTAACAACTCAGGGGGATCAATAATTCATTTCCAATATGGCCTAGCAGTATGTTTTATTAAAATATGGCAGTATTCTTCTAAAAGTGCGAGGAATAGTCTCTGAAAAATGTGAAACTTCAGTAACTTTGCCATTTGATAAAGGTTACTTAAAAATGATAATGAATAGTCTCCTTAAGCATTAATTTTAGAACTCTAGTGTCTACCAGCGTTAGATGTAACCCTGGTGTGGGTAAGGTATCTACAGCTGGGGTTGTGCAGTAATCATTCCCCTTCTCTTCCAGCTTAGGTTCCAGTCTCCTATTTTAAACATAAAAGTGCTGTGATCTTTTACCAGAGGGTCAAAGAAATGAGTGATGCTTTTCGTGAGTTATGTCAGACATATATTGAAATAATCTGGAATTCCATTTGTCTTTAGTTAACTGCTGCTTTGTGGTGTAAATGTGCTGATTTGTATGCATATTATTTAAAAAGATGTTTTATTGTCTTTCAACAGAAAGCTGTAAAATTTAAATGAATGAAACAAATCTTAAAATATGCCTTTTAAGGTGACATAATTACATTTTAGAAAATAAAAGGTATTGAAAAAAAAAAAATCTGTAGTAGTAGCTCTGCACCTGATCTTCAGTAAGTATATGGATTAAAATAAAATGTGACTCAGATTAAAAATTCAGTTGTTGGAAGATTACAGCTTCGTTGCCCTCAGATGGTGGCTTATTACCTGTTGTCCTAGGACTTCTTTTGGTGCTTTTGGTGGAGAATTCTACTTTTGTAGCATACAATGGGGAATAAAAGTCATGGTTTCATGTAATTGCAGAGTGCTTTAGGTGTTTTTTTTTAGTGTGATAGTCCAGAAAAGTAATTGATTTTTATTCATAAGGTAAGATAGAAGAATTTAGTATATATTTGTGTTTATCTAATTTGCATTTGGAATTTTTTTATTTTTCAGGAAATGGCAGATAAATAAGGGTTTAAAATTTTAGCTTTCTATTATTTTATTACATATCTTGTAATAGGAATGCTGACATAGCTAGAACTTTTTGACTCTCGAAAGGAATGATTTTTTTTCCCCTTCATTTTGATACCAATGTAACTTTTGTTTTTCTGATAATTGGGTGATTATCAGGCTGCAGTGTTGAGCAGTGTAACTCCTTTCCTTTCTAGGACATTGCTGACATTGTGCTTGATTTGATATTTCTTAAAAATATCTTGAAGGGAGAAAACATCCATTAAGAATGAACTGTAGCTGCTTCTTCCTCCTCTTAACCCCCAACCATCAATTATTATACTATAATGTCAAAATCAGATATAGATACATTGACAGATTTTCAGTTAAGGAAAACAGGTAGTTGACAAAAATTTTTAATGCAGTTAAATGATATTTGTACTAAACAACTTTTAAAACTTTGTGTATTTACATCTGAAAGAGGTTCATGTAATAAACATGAAACTGTCTAAAAGAGGGTTATGTAATTATTGTCTTCTGAGAAACATGTTCATTTCCTGTATGTTTTTGATGAAGTTTCAAGGGACGTTATTTTGCAATTTCCTTGAACTTCGTATTTATCAAGAGTGTCATCTTCATAATTGAAAGTGAGAAAGTAGAAACAGTAGACAATTTTTTTTCCTTCCCATGATAGTCATGAGATGGATATGTACCCGTGATCATGGGAGAAGATGGTCATTTGGAGCTAGAATAATTTTGGACATACTGATGCAGAATTTCCTTTCCATTATGGTGTGCTTATTTGCCATGTCTTCATTTGCTTTTGCATCTTTAGTCTTTTGGAAAAGTTTAAAAATTATCTTCGAGTCCTTATGTTACAGGCATAGGGATTTCAAATGTGCCTGTTTTCTGTGTATTTGGTAGAGTCAATTATTTCTGTTACAAGGTACAGTTTAGAATCAATTAAGAGGATAAGGATAGATGTTATATTGTGGTCTCTTATAGAGTGACCATGTAAGAGTTTGAGCAGTGATGTTGTCTGCATTTCTCTAGTAATGATGCAAGAGAGAAAGTGCGATACTGGACTGTTGAATAAAAGAGTTGGAAAGTAATTAAACTCACAGGCAGTCTTAGTTCATAGCAACACTTGTATGGATCTTGTCATGTGTTTGTTTTTTTGAAATCCCTACCTGAATATCAAGCCTACTAAGTCCTTTTCACAGAGTGGATTCAACTTCTCTTACTTTGGGAATAGAAAGACCAATTTCTCCTGTAAAATAGGGACCCCTATTGGAAAAGCTAGGAATATCAACCACATGGTTTCCTTGAAAGCCTAAGAGACCAGTCATTTTTTGGAATCTAATACTTTAATTTTCTCAAATATCAAGGCGGCTACTTAAGACAAGACTGAAAACTTGATTTGGGCTGGATCTGTGACAGTTATACCTTTTCTAAATGCTATATCTTTCAAGTTGGGATTTTTAAAGCAAAAAAGTAATTCTAAATCTCTTGTTCCAGAGCAAAAGCAGAATCTTGGGTATACACAAATAGCTGTAAAAATTCGTGAGGCACCCTTCTGCTTCCTGCTACATCTCCTCAGATTTCAGTGCTCTATTAAGAACAAATTGTCTAGAACAGTGATGCTTTTCCTGCAGTTTGCAGGGAAGAAATATGCCTGTATATTGCAAGGAAGTCCCAACCTATGTGACTCTTCACAGCCTTGCTTCATTGATTCATACTGCAGATGGGCTAGCTGGCAGAAACTCAGTGAAGCTTTCTGGAAGTGGTTTGCTGGAAAAAATGGCATTTTAAAACATACAGATCTTGCATGTCTACTAAAGCTGTTCCTGTAGATTCAGTTGAACTTGGATTGTTTGTTTTATATCAAAACTGATTTGCTTAAACCTTCATATTCATCTAGCTGAAACGAAACATTACAAAACTTAGTGGATGATAAAGTTTTTGAGCCCAGTTCTTTATGATTTTTTTCAAGGGTTTGGTAGTGTAGTTAATATTGATCAGTAATTATGGTTTTGTTCTGTACCCTAGGGGTTATAGTCAGTTGTAAAAAGTAAATGTAAACTTCCATGTTCAGTACATTTTCATATAAATAGGAAACCAAGATAAAGTAAGTTCATTTTTCCTCATGGTAGATTGGAATTTGAGTTGCACGTATTCAAAGAGTACGAGTGGTGAGGCCTAAAGGAAAACTGTCTGAGAAATTCTTCCTTGGTGTATTTTGTAAGCCCTGTAGTGGATGTTATTTCCCTTCCAAGGCTACTATAAATTCCTTAGCAGAGAAATTAAATAATGTTTCTTGTTGCCCATGGGCATCTGAGAAAACTCTGACACCTGGGTTAGTTTTTATCTTTAGGTTTCTTTGAAGGGACAGAGGTCATCACTAAATGCAATTTCTTTAGATTTGGTAAGAAGCTATCTCTTGTCAGTCTTCAAAAGCCAATGTTACACTCTGGGCATTGTTAACAAATAATAATGAGGATCTGGAGGCTTGTTTTTTTGGTTTTATTTTTTTCTTTTTAATGAACTTGCTGAAATGGCTGTCTTGTAGATGATTAAAGTCTGATACTGAAGTGGAAAATGATGTACAGCACTGAAGCAAAGCACTTGCTACTTGTAGTTAGAATTGGCTGATCCATCACTGAAAGTATCCGCCTGGGAAAACAAGACTGGGAAGGGCTTTTCTGGCTCATGGAGTTCAAGCTTGGTTTCTGCAGAGCCTTTCCTTGTCGTGTGTTACCATATGGTGTTTATAAGTAGTTGGGTTTCTTTCTCCACCTCTGCCTTCTGAATGGTTGTACCCTGTGGAGTTTCAGATGTGGATTAAATTCTTACTGCCTTTATCATTACCATAATCAAATAATATGGTCTGTCCATGTTCTACTAACAGTGCATGTGTTTGCTCAAATTTAAATTTATTTACCTTTTTACTGTAATTTGTTCACATTTTTCCTATAATAGGAAAATATACTTGCAAGTATGTTTCAGTGACTGAAATAAGTAAAATGCCATCAAAACTACTAGGAAGAATAAATAAATTAGAAGTCTAGGTCATCTTGCTTTTGCAGAGTTTCTTAATATTTATGTGCTTGAGAACCTTATATACTGTCTGTAGTTCAACTGATCTGCAGCAGCAGGGTCTCAGATGAGTATTAATTCATAAAGCTTACTGGGAGAAGGAGCTACTCTGAAGTTGTAAAACCTTATTTGACTTTGTATGTTAACTTTGATTTTTAATTTTTGCCTTGCGGTTTTCATGTTGGGTTAAGGAATAGAAGAAAATTAGTGTTTAGGGAGGGGATATCATCTACACAGGAAAAATTTCTGGTTTCATGTAAGCCTTCTAGAGACCCTTCTCATCTGTTACTTCCCTCCCTTCTTCCCAGAATTCCCAGAAGTGCTTCTCAGAGAAGTGTATTTAAATACATTTATATGTTTCTAAGGTAGTTTCCGTGTTGAGATGTCCTTCTTGGGAGTTCAAGAGGGACAAGTTAAAAAGGATCACTATTTTACACAACTTTAAAGTTTCAGTAATCTAGTTTACGTTAACAGCCAGTGATATAAATGGAGTAAACGATTTCTGGCATTTTTCAGTTTTCCAGTAATCTGTTTTTCATTGTGGTTCTCGAGCACTATGGTCAGTGCTTATGCTATCCTAGCTGTAATGGTACACTGGGGTGAAATAAATTGCAGATTATGGCTGGTGCCATTAGTAAATGAGATTTCATGAACTTTGCTGGGGCTTCTTTTCACCACTTCTACAGCTGCCTGCTCTGCCTCTGCCAGGTGTTTCTGCCCACGCAGCACAGTTGGCAGAGCAGATGAGTGCCCGTGCCTCACTTCACAGAATGCAGTCTGACATGTTAGCTTACACTGCAGATGAGCAGGGCTTTTAAGTTGAAGATTAAATCGCAGTTTGCAGTAAAGCAGCTTCTGAAGCTGTTGTTAGAATGCTGCCTCTTGGGAGAGGGGCAGAGCAGACAGCTCCAGGCATGAACACTTTAAACAGTGCAGTAAGAGGCAGAGGTTTGGCAAAATTCTAGGGTTTTTTTTTTGCAAGTGCAGCTGATAGTGCTGGAGATGAGGCTGTGTGGGAACTCTGCAATTGGTGTATGTAAAGTTGCAACCCTGGCTAGCTTTCAAAATGGACACCTTGAAATGCTTGCACTTGCAACTACTGGAAAACTCGCCGAAGTTATTCTTTCAGTTCTGCCTTCCCTGGCCTTGAGCTTCAGTTTCTGGGACCTTGGAAAAAAAAAAAAATACAGCCAAGGACTATAGTAGCTTCTTGTTCTTGTTAAGGTACATTTGCATTTACATGTAGACTACTTAAAATGAGGCTTTTTCATTTACCTTCTTTGTGGCAAAGGAATCCCAAAGTCAGGGTTGCGTGCATCTCAGTAGTTTCTTTCAAATGAGATCAGAAAATGTTTTTGTTGCTTTGAATTTTGAAATTTTGTTAGCACAGAGATTTCATTATACCTGAGGATAAATTATATTGCAGCTACTTCTCAGCATGGAGTCATTCGATTAATGCTCTGAGTTCAGACAACTAAAATTTGGAAGTGAGTCCGCCTCGCAGTTCAGACCAAGTTGATTTCACAGTTTTGTTCATACTAGATTGATGCACATTTCTAGGGCCTAAGCAGGTTTTAGATTCACCTTTACTTAGTTTGTGCGGAAAGCATGTATGAAATCTGCTTGGCATATGGTCTGCAGCTGACAGGTACCTTTAACCAACCAATATGTTCCCACATTGTCCTGATTTGAATGGTAGTTAATTTCCATGTCCTGTTCCTAAAGTCCCCCTAAAGCTGGGTAACCTGACCATGGTGAGTTCTGAATTGAAATTGACCTTTGGCAGGGAACTTAAATATACAGGAGAACGTTTATATCCAAAAGCATTGCAAGAGATGTGACAAAAGTTTTGCTCATCCGAATATAAGAAATCAAATTAATTGGGTAAAAGAGAAATGGTTATGCTGGAAACTTCTACTCTGGTGGTAGAAACCTTCTGGAGGTAAAGTCTTCTGTTAATTTGTCTATAACCACAAAAAAACCCCAAAAAACAAACCCAAACAAAAAACAAAGCACCAAAAAACCAGAAGAAAATTACTTTCTCAGGTAGGAAAAGGCAGTGGTCCAGGAGTGTGATCCGACTTGGAGTCGGGGAGGGGTTTTTTTTTGGGTGGAATACCACTGTCTGTGTTTTGAGTAAATCAGGTCTTCTTTCTCTCTGTTTTGCTGTACAGAGTGCCACATGTCACTGATACCAGTATTTGAAGAATGTACTGTTCACTTGCATTGAAAAATGCCATGCTTGTATGTCTGCTTGAAGTATTTAAATATAAATGTAGTAATATGTAATCCTGAGACTACCGGAAAGGTGTGCTGATGTTTTGAAGCATTTTTTCTCTGTAGAATTCAAAGCAGGTGTAAAATTTGCAACACCTTTATTTCATCAAGTGGAAGCAGGTAGTCAGGTCATCATTCCTTTTCTACTTTAAATTTTTATGAACTTAAATGCATTTTGAGTTGAGGGCTTCACAAAGCATAACCTTGGTCAGTTTATAGTACAGCAAATTGAAATGCAGAGTCTTTCTAGACAGCCTGAGTCAGTGCTTATGTTTGTAATACTTACGAATGAACAGGAACAGGATGATTTTAGTTGTATACAGGTTGTATTTAAAATTGTAAAATATAAAATGTCAGTATTTTAACATTGCCATTTCATAGGCTCCTACTGACTACCACAGGAGTGCTTTTCAACACTTTGTGTAGTTCTTGCAGTTGAAGTCTGCTAATATTAGAGGAATAATCTGAGATGTGCCTGAGCAGGCTATTTTTGCATGCCTTACATGCATAGTGGGGCATGAGGCCAGTCATCATCTGTTTTCAGCCAAGAGTGCATTGTTAAGATATCAGCTTGTATTAATGACTGATACTATCAATCTTACATTTAAAAAGCAGTATCTTACTATGAAAATATTAGTTATATATTTTTGAACTAGGAAAATTTTTTTTCTAGCGGAATAGTACAAATATTGTTCTTGCTTTAAATATACTTAAGTTCTACTCTAGCAAATGTCCAGTCTTAGACACACAGTTGCTGGGACCATGAGCTGCTCATTGTGACCAAGACTGAACTTTACTTTTTTGGTGTTCATTTTGAAGCAGCTTGGAGATCTGTCTTGGAAAGGACTAGATCACCAGTAATAACCAGTATAAGTGTTACATACCTTCTTCTTTCACTAGACTGTCTTTTTGGAAGAATCTGTTTAAGTTCATATGCTAATTTGCAATTTTTTAAAATAGTTTCTAGCACAGTAGAGTTTCAATGTGGTATTGGAGAGAGTGGTTTTGAAATCATTGTTCAAATGCTTCCTGGGTTATTTTGATTTCCCTGCTATGTTACTGTTCCATTTTTAATATGCTGTATGAAGCAATAATAATGAAAATCTGGAGAGGTATTTTTATAATTTTTTTTCTCTTTTAATGGGAATGAGAACCTACCTCTCTTCCATGCAGGTATTTGCCTATTTCTATAATGTGCTCAGTTGTACATATAAAGAAAGGTGTTATGGAAAATGCTATTGAAAGATAAGGTCTTAGTTTTTTACACTCAGACCACAGTGTCTTTTTACAGTCTAGAAGATGCATTATGAAGGCAACAACATACAGTTTGTTGATCAGTTTTTATTTTTTTGGTAGAGGTAGTCATAATGCCTAAGTGTATGTTTATCTTGAACAAAGTAGAGAAAATGGAGGGTGCTGATAAAGCACTGGAAATGTCATTTATTCTGTTAGACTTGTACTACAGAGTACGAATTTGTTAGTCCCTGATAGTTACAGTGCCATTAATATGTTAGCCCTAAATGCCAGATGCGGCATCTCACAGTGCTGTCAGGGCTGTGTGGTTAATAAAGTCTTCACTGCAACTCGTGCTCACATTAAAGTGAGGATTCTTTGTAGCCATTCCTATTTCACTGACTTTTCATTTTGTTATTGAAAGTAATTTCTAAAAAAAGGTATGCATGGCCTTCTTAAAAAAAAAATATTTTTCCTGCCACTTGAGCGTTTGTATGGAGGATGAGGTATTGGGCCAACTAGTTATGTTATCTTTTGATCTTAAGCAATTTGGATCATTTTATTTTATGGGGCTTTGAGAGAGACACCTGGCAATACCATATTTTCTCAGGGATATAATGGATGGAGAGTAGAGCATTTCTTGACAACTTAAGCAGAAGATTTAGGGTACATCTTGCCTTGTTCATAGGTCCATTGGTCTCCTTGCTCAGTTCACTTTGTGCAATATCTTTTACTGTAAGTGTATTAAAAGTGACATTGTAAGTACTTTTTTTGATAGCAGTTTTTTGGAATATGTTTGCCGTTTAGTTTGACATGTACTTCTGTGTTTCACTTTAAGAAGTTGACTTAAACTGTATAATTTCATATTCCTGAAAATAATTGAAGCTTTTTCCTTGAAAGCATGTTGCCTGATTTAGCTAAATTGCAAACAATGAAAATGCTGTAATGAAAGGAAAGCAGATAATGTTGATCTGTGTGTATTAACATGATTGTCCTTTTTTGTTTTTGTTTTTTTCAGGAGAGAAATAGAAACAAACAATAACTATATGGAGATGTCCTACTAGAATACAACACTAATGATGTAGACTCTGGAAATGCCTAATATGTCTAAGAAGACGTTATTAAAGCTTTTTTCTGCTTAAGGTGACATCTTTGAACACTTTAACACGAAATTGACTCTTCTTGTAATGGTTCTCATCAGTGCATCTGCCCTTATACTCTCTCACCAAACACACTTGAGAACTGTACCTTCGTCAAGCACTTTCTGTCCTGAAGCTTTTACCAGTATCTGCTGTCTTTTGTATTTATGCATCCTAGCTAAGGCACAGGAGACCGAACGAATGCAAGGATTCATTAACTCTTTGAATTTGTTAAATACTAACATTTAACCATTAGAAGTGGTTCAATGATGTGAGATTCACATTGCTTCAACTTAATTTTTTCTTTGTTGTAGTTTTTTTAATTGTCAGTTTTTAGCTATTCAACAGATTAAATGCAAATCATGCCATATTTAGTCCTGGAGTAAAACTCAAGTCTAAATGTTCATGTGAAAATTATTGTAGTAATCTTTTAATATGGCAAAGCAACTTTAAGCTGCAGTTTAGCCAAATGAATCGTAACATGAAATTATAATAGAATGACATTTCCCTTGTTTCAAACTGTTTGGTGTAAGAGAATATTAATATGCAGCTTGGTGGACACCACCAGTTAATGCACATTTCTTTATTTTTTTTTCTGTAACATGTATACTGAAAAAAGTGCATTTGTCTGAGGAACTGTTTGTTTGCTACCACTCAATGAATCTCAGTTTTGAGTAAATGTACCTCAGTCTAAATCAGACTTTTTATGACCTTTATAACTACATTTAAAATAATCTTTAATTCCTATTTCTGGGTGTTTGCAAGCCTGACAGATTGCTATCATGAAAGTGAAAATTTACTCCTCTAGGTGATTCACTAGCTAAATAAACATAATTCTTGTTTAGCAAGCATATACTCTGTTTCTCAAATTTTTTTGTTTCATTGTGCCAACGTCGAGGTGTTTTTCCTCCTATTTGAATATATTTTGAGAAAAATCCTTTGGTCCATGGAGTTGACATTCATAACCATGTTGAGATGATTTTTGTTAGAACCATGCAACAAGAATTTTAGAACACATATTAAACGGGCCCGTTCTATACTAGTTTTTAACTTCTAAAGAGTGTATCTTCTGTTTCAGTTTGTATAGCAACACATTCTGTCTGCTGGAAGAGAATATTGAAAAACTGTTAAGCGGGTGTATTGACTGTACAAATTACTGAACAACCTGTACCAAACTCCAGGGATAGCTTTCTCTTTTTAGAACAGCAATGTAGAAGTCAGATATCTTATAGCTTAAAATAGCAGTAGCACATATTATTTGAATGTGTTTCATGTCTTACTGTCCAACACAGATGTTTATATTGTGTTTCAAGGCCTTCATTTACAAGTTTTGGCAGTCAAAGTTCTGGAGCTTAAATAGCGAAGGTTTGTTTTGAATACAGACTATTTTGCTGACTTTTGCTTTCTCTCTTCTTAAGCCCTTTGCACTTGTACAACTGTGCAAACACTAGAAGTTCAGTGCACACTTCTTGCTCATTATTTTAAATATTGTTTGAGACTGCAGAGTAGCAGATATGAATCTTAATTTTTACTGCCAGTTTTCTGGAAGCTCAAAAGGGAAGCTACTCCTGTATTTTGGACTAAAGAAGCAATGTCACTTAGATGTGTAACAAATAGCAAGTGGGATAAGGGAGGGATAAGCAAAGTGCATATTTTAAGAGGAGACTAGGAGACAAAGGTTTCAAGCCCAATCCCTAAGAAATTTGGCTTCAGCCCAAAAATTACTGCTTCCATGCATATCTATTTCTTGCTAACAGGGTTTATAGCTATTTGTTTCCATCTGTGGGCTGATTTGTTCCAGCTGTCATTGATCAGCTGAAGTGGCAAAGGCCAGTGTTGTGAGTCCAAAGAACGTAGTTCTTCTGTGATCCATCAAGGTATCAGCATGTTTCTGCTTCTTTATTAAAAAAAACCTTATGAAAATGCCCTGAAGTTTCCAGTTACCAGAAAACTAATGTTGGAGTCAAGCATTCAGGAATTGATTGCATGTGCAACTCTAGTTGGCTTTCACTGCACTATTCATATTTTTCCAGGCTTTGTTAGTATTTCCTGCCTTACCCCATGCCTCTTTTATTCTAATAGCATGAGCATTGCTCTTATATTGAATCAGGTTTAGTATCAGGTGGGTTCATCACTCTGTTGCAGGCTTTGAAAACTGGGAAGATGAGACAGGATTGTGAGAGAAGGAGGTGATCACATTTAGAGAGCTGTGACAGTTCTTGCACTGTTCCAGGATTGTTAGCAAATCTACAAATAGAAGAGTTTGATTGCTGATGGTGTTAGCCATGTTGCGACTGATTTGCTGACTGCTGAGAGTTTAGTATGTGCAGCTGAAATTAAAAGGAATTTTATGTGCATATAAAGTACTGTAAAAATAGTATATAACATTGTAAAATCAGCTGTGGAGTTCTGTATTAGTTAATGGACATGTGAAGCTTCTAGCCTTCAGCTTCCTTATGCACAAGTTCTTTTCCTCCAGAAAGAAAAGGAATGGTGCTTAATATCTCAAATAAATGTAGAAATGCCTTTTTTTTGGTCTGATTTTTCAATATGGTGAAGGTGTTATAATGGTTGCTTTCTAACTTGCTAATGGAGGAATCAGTGGAACCCCTTTTCTGTTCCTGATGCCTCCTCCTTTGTGCCAGCCTTTGTTTTCCTGTCATCCAAACTGAGCCAGTTCAAGCCATTTTCTGCTGCTTTAACGGTTGGTCAGTTCTGTGTGATGTTAGGTGTTTGGAAGGGAGATGGTGGGAGGGAAAGGGAAGAGATTTGTTCTTTCAGAAGCAGGTACCCCCTGTTCAATAGGCTTAGCTGCACTATAACTACACACCTGAGGCTGGTGAGCCAGGGATGCAGCAGAATATTTAAAAGTGGGAAAGGCTCCCCAGGGGAAAAAAACAAAACAAATTCTGCTGTCAGTGTACGATTTTGGTAGTGTACAAGTGAGATACAATGTTATCACACATTTAGTGATAAGAGGAGGAGGGAGGAAAGGCTGAGTATTCTCCATTTTGATTACTTCTTCCAGTCTGAGGAGGCCTGAGAATTCTCGTAGAAAGTTACTGTGGAAAAGCTTGTCCTACCAACGCAAGTGGGACAAACTAAAATGGTAAGAGTTTTGCTCACCTTTGAGCATCCTTTGACTTTGTAACATCAGCATCTTTCATGTAGTTTTTTTGATATTTGACAGAAATAATTTCTGTCAGTTGAACACGCACATTGCTGGCTTAAAGAAAACATGGCCACTGCTTTATTTTGAGGGACTTGGACTGGGAAAAAGTTGATATTCACAACTAGACAAATTTCACTTCTTCATGTATTTTGTTGGTCTGTGTTTAATTTATGAAGTGCTTACTTCTGTACTTTGTTTTCTTCTCTTTAGGTACTCTGTCAGTTTCAGTGTTCACTGTCTGCAAAATTTAGATGCAAAAGCCCCTTGCCAAAATTATTCTTACTCCAGACAAATCTATGGCCCCAAACAAAAGATAATGTTGAGGTCAAGTGCAAATAATGTAATGTTTAGGAGGAAGCATCCTAAATATTTTTGACTGTTTAGTCCAAGTTTTATTTTGAAGTTGTTTTCTGTTTCATAGGAGAATTTGCACACTTGAAATATATTCACAGAATCACAGAAGGTGTCAGGTTGGAAGGGACCACAGTGGGATCATCTGGTCCAACCTCCCTCCTCAAGCATGGTCATCCTAGAAAATTCCTAAAAAAATCAGTGCATTTTTCCTAGCTGAAACTGAGTTTAAGCCACAGCGTTTTGAATTCTGTAAGTAGCAGTTACCTTAATTTTTCAAAATTACTGGTGACTCTTTCACCAGAAAAATGTTTACATAATCTGATTCTGGTGCAGTGAAAATCCAGTGGAGACAGTCTTTGAATTTTCTCCAGCCCTGTTTTTTAAATGAATAATTCTAGGTATTCAAAAGCAAATCACCCTTTAGGAATGGATTTCCAAAGCCATTTGTACTAATTTTTCCTACCATTTATTTAAAGAAATACACAAAGATGTTCAGTGTCTTGTTTATCCTTTTGTTGGGTGAAGATCCATATAATTTACTGATAAATTAAGAGCGGATAAGAGAGTGGTTCTTTTCCATCTAGGTGTAGCAAAACCTTGGTTTTGATTTTGTGGAGGTTTTTTTGTTTTATTTTGTTTGTACCATTTCAGTATGATGACTTAGATGAGAATTCTTTAACAAGAGAGTTGACCATTGGATCTTATTAAATATGTTTGAAAGTTTCCTCAGAAGCTGTTCATATCCTTATTTGTTCTATTTTCCACCTGGCATATTCATTGTAGTTCAGTGTGGGAGAGGAAGGAATTTCTCTATGGGTCATAAGAATTCCAAGTAAATTAGTTTGGCCTCATATACAAATACTAGTGTACAGCTGGCAGGCTTTCTGCAAAGCATCTGTTCTGTACTGTCTGTTCTACTTTACATATTTTAATAAAGTGCATTTTAATATGATGAATATGAACCTTTCAGTTCACAAATTTAGATTTGTATCCAGTCCAGGTTTTCAACAGTATTTCTCATAATAATCATGAAGCATTCTTATTAATGATACTGTCAGTGTCCAGGGTTCTCTAAGCAAAATATTAATAATAAAATTTGCTGCTTATTAATATTAGGAGATGCATAATGTTTGTGTTATCTGTTCTTTTCTGACTTTGTCCTTCCTGCAAGTGAAAATGCAACGAACAGGAGTCAATGACCAGTAGGATGTCTTCTTCAGTCAATTTACCTATGTGTTTCACAACAAACATGTTTTGCCACACTGCAAGCAGAGTGCAGATGGGTGGGTCTTCAAGTATCTTCCTCCAGAAGTCTGTTCTTAGTTAAATACTCAAGAGACAGTGAATTTCTTATTCCTGCCTAAGTAAGCATTTCTTTCCACTTCCCTACCCTTTCTGTGAAAACTCCACTGGGTACGTCTGTCAGCTGTTTCTTTTGGGTGTCTGTAAGGGAAGCCTGGCTTTGGATGCTGTTTTCACAATCTTCAAAAAACTTCGTGATTTCACTTATTTCCTTCTCTGGAGAGAGGAAATCTTATGACTGAGTTTAGCTTGTCTCAGTCTGTCTTGTTTGCCACAATGTAAATAGAGAAATACTGCTTTTATAACTGGATTAATTCAGTCTCCCATGTGGTGTATGCCGTTTTTTAAAGTTAACTCTGCCGCGTTTTCATTCCGAAGGTGGAAACAGAAACAGGCAGTATTTCATTGGAATTTAAGGACACAGTAATTAAAATACCAGGGTACACTTTTTAAGTGTTCTTCTGAATTTTAGTGCTGCTGATAACCAAAGTGTTAACAGTGAGAGTTTATAAGCTGTTTGCATATCCTGTGTGCATTTGCACTTGTCATCTTAATACTGAATTAACTTCCTTTGCCTGTAAAATTAGTTTGTAGCTTGAGAAACTTAATTTTTTTTTATTGTTGCTTTAAATTTCATCCGCTCTGGGATACCATAACTTTTCATCTGCCTGCACAAGTTTACGTGCATCTTGAGAATGAAGTGGATGTTCATGTAAAATGAAACAAGATACTCTAGATCGATGACTGTATTTTAAGTTGAGCTTACAGACTTCCAAATGCACAAGCTGTCTTGATTTGTGCCCTCTTATGTGAAGCATTAAACTTTCATCTTGAGCTCTGAATTTACACATCCTTTCTTTCCTGTTCTGCAAACATCTGAAAGACCCTCAGATGTTAAAAAAAGAAATCCTCCCTTTATGCTTAGTCCAGGAATAAAAATTTCCAAACTAAGCATTTGAGCAAACTAAATGGAGGTTTAGCTTTGGTTTGAGCTAAGCTATTGCATTTCAGCAAGGGGGTGAGATTAAAGGTTGTGGATCACGCATTATCTACTGTGACTGTATATCTACTGTTTAAAAAAAAAAGCTGAAATTTTATTTAGCAAGCATTAATATATGCAGCTGCTGTTCAGTGTTACCCAAGAATCCTACCGGTGTTTGCATCAATTTGGATTAGCAGCCTTGTGAAATAGGGGATGAGAGGATGGGGATCTCTTCCAGAAATAAAAGAGTTATTAAATTGGTTAAAATTCAGATATTTGTGATGTGTGACTGGAATACATTGGATGTTAAATCTATCCCTCTTTTGCTAGTTACCTGGAAAACATGGCTACTAAATTCTTACCATAATTTTTTTCTTAACTTAAATTGGCTGTCATTTTGTTTTCAGCTGCTTAACTGATTAGCAGCTCAGTTCTCATGAGATGCTTCACTGGGTCTTGTGAGTGTGGTGCTTCATCGGAAATGTGTAAAAATGTATTTAATTTCTTCAAGTTAATGTAATTGCTATTAACTTGATCTGTATTCCATTCGACTTCATATTTGATGATAATGCTTGGTCTTTCAGTTGTATTGATCTTTAATTTCAAGAATACCACATGCAGAACAATTCAGAGAATTTTTTTGGTTACTGAAATTTATGCTTATTTTAAATGTTAATAAATAACTATCATTATCTGCTCTTTGGGTTGCTAGTGAGTGTTGATGTTTTTTTGTAAAAACTGAAAGTCAAAGTTGGAGACAGGAATGCTTGCCTTGGGAAGCAGATGAAATGCTGGAATGCTGAAGAGAACTCAGCTGTATGAGACAAAAGATGTTAAACAGCCAATAGAGTGTTGTGAAGTTGGGTCTTCATTCTCGTTTCAGTGTAGCTTTTCCGATCCTGGAAGAATCTTTTGAACAAAGAATTAAAATTAAGTACATTCACACAGTCCAGTTGAACTCCTGAATCTGTCTGCATGTGATGGGATTTTTAATTTTGTGGTTTTTTCCCCTGATTTATCTCATATCTCTCTTCTGCTTTTTACTTCACATTATGATTTTGCTCTTGGTCTTATATCAGTTTACAGCCTTAGTTAGCTTTCCAGTAAAAGGTTCCCTGTTTCATCCTTTCTTTTAGTAAGCAGTACATTTTGCAAGGCTTGGATTGTTGTGTTCAGAGCATTGGCTGTCCCCCCCTGCCCCAGGTCATTGCTTCTGCACTAGACTTAGCCAGCTTATTCTGTTCCTACATAATGTTAGTTATCTAAGGAAGTTACTCAGTTATAAGTTTATTCCTGAGAATTATAGTTGGAGCAGGCTATGGTGATGAGTTGCATCATTTTTGTTCTCAATACTGATTAAATGACAAGACAATGAAATATGAGCTTTACATTAAAAAATAACTGAAGTTTTCCCACACAAGCTGTGTTTTGAACACTTTGTGGCTTAACTTTCTTGCACGTTCTATTTAGTTTTCTCTGTGCCAAATCTGTCTTAATGGTGTTTAAGACTTTTTAGGTGGACTGAAAAAGTTTGTTAAACACAGCTTTTCTGCAGCATTTCACCATGGAGTGATGGAGTTTCTCACTTGGTGTCTATCTTTATATCTAAGAGTAAGGTTGTGACTGAGGAACTTAAATGTCATTCAGTGAACCTGCCTGCTTTGTCTAGGACAGAAAATTTGCTTGGAAGGACGCCATGACTTTCTGCCTTCTTGTGATGTTTTTCTCCCATTCCTTGCAATTCACTTAATCATACCTATGCTGTGTAAAAGAGCAGTGAGCTGTTGGTTTATTTGGTTGAAACAAGTGGGAGGGATAATGGGCAATCTTTCAAAAAAATGGGAAACAGATGAATTGTGTGATATTTTCAACTGCAGGGAGAAAATATACCAACAAAGCCTAAGGTAAAAGGAAATGGAGGAAATGCTGTCCAGATGTGCAGTTTTGCTACACATTTTTATGTAGGTTCAGTATGGAGCTAAGCTTCTCTTAATCTTTTTGGGTATATTTGGTGCTTGTTGGGGTCTTTTCATAATTGAAGAGGTTTCTGATCTTAAACCTACAGTTCTAATGATTACTAAGAATAAAAATATGGGGTGATATTTTTTTCACTGGGGAGAAATTAAAATTTTATTTTATATTTAAAGTTGGAAGGTACTTTTCCTTCCCTCCCTCTCCATCTTCACATCTCTCAGAATGATCTACCAGCAGTGCAGGAAAAAGTTTGTGTAATGCAGACAAGTGAACAATTAGCTGTGAGTTTGTGAACTCAGGGGCAATCTACCAGCCCACAAAGAGAAGCGTCCGGCTGAGGCACTGCTGCCTGTGTGACCCTGGAAGATAACACAGCTCACTTTGCAAGGTAAGCCTGTGAAAGGAGACTTGAAACAGGTTACTCCTGTGTCAGATCTCTGATCAAGTAACTTGCTGCTTTTTACAATTGTTTTCTCAAAAGTTAAGGTACTGTTGAGGCACAGACACTAGAGACCCTGAGTGAGACCATCCCTGCTGCAGAGTATTTTCTTTTCCTGAGCAATGGGAGAAAAAAAACACCCTCTGAGTACAGATTGGCAATTGATGATTTGATGAAGTACTGAGATAATGGTGTGATGACGTGCCCAGAACAGAATAGCTGAATACTGTGCTGTGCTTTTAAATTGTTCAATGTAATAAGATTTATTTAAATAAATGAGCTAATTTTTCTGAAATTCTGGCATCAAAATACTGCTAGAGAAAGAAGAATTGATGTTCACTTGGCAGTCAAAAGATAATCTTGAATGTGATACTTAAAATCTTTATTTCTGCAAACACTGGTGTGCACAAATTTCTCCTCTTTGTATTTTTTTGAGAAACAGATCCTCAACTAGAATGCACAAATGTAATACAGTGATTCTTGTATTTATACTTAGTCAACCATCAGCAGGCATAAACTCATCTATATTTAACTGATAATGTAATAATCCTATTATAATAAATCACATTTTCTACAAGGGAGTTGAAGGACATGCAAAGGGTGAGACACTTTAGACTTCACAAATGGATGTCACTGGATGTAAAAGCTTCTGAATAAGACAGACTGAGGAAATGGGGATAGTTGAAAGAAGAATGTGCTGACAGCAAATCTTTTTTATTTGTGCATGTGTGTAGTGGGAAGAGGGTTAAAAAGAAGTCAGTAGTGGTGGGATACATGAAAATCCTAGGAAAGGACCATGACGATAGAGGGGTACTAGGGATTGAAAAGAGAGGTGTGGGATGATGAAGAGATATGGGATGAACTAATGATAGAGAATGCACAGAAATGGCTGCAAAGAGGTCTTGAAATAAATTTATTGATAATAATTAAGCATTTTTGAGTCTAAAGTTTGATCTGAGAGAAAACAATTGTAGTACAAGTATTCCATCACTCGAGTAGGAGGGAAGAGGTGGAAATATGGGAGCGTGCTCCCAGGATGGCTGCAGTCCTCTGCTGGTTGCAGCTTTCTGCACAAAGGTATGAGCTTGACCTTGAATCACTGCTGCCTGAGGAAGGAGGTCAAGAGGGAGACATCCAGGTTGGTGAGTAATTTACCCTCCAATCTGCTAGCAAAATTTAAAGAAGGATGAGCTCTGTGCAGCTTTTCAAAGGGAAGAACTGCTGAGTCTTAAGGGAGACTATACCTCTGAGTATGAAATCTTTCTGGAGAGGTTTAAGATTAAGTTTGAGCCTTTCCCTGTCATCTGGGTCACGTCACAAATAATAAAAGGCTCATTGTTGGTTGATTTGGATCCAGTTTTGTAGGTCTCCTTACAATCTGTATGGAATGCTCTGATATTGCAGAGAGTTTTGGGGCTATGTTCATTTTCATCACAAAACTTCACAGACTTATGATGAGCCTGAAGTCCTTGCCCAGTAATGTCACAAAGACTAATATCCAATACAGATAAAATGAAAATCTTCTTGTAATGTTAACACAAAAAAGCTCGCCTGTATAGGAGTCTTCTACCTCAATAATTAAAGAAAAGCACCAAAATACCAGATGCAAAAAAGATGTATTAAATTGCACAGTGTACATTTTTTCGTGATTCTTTCTAAATCAAATTACTTTAAATGCTTCTTTGTTACTTAGTGTTCCTAACATTGTGCTCAAAAAAGATCAGGAAAATAGATACATGAAATATGTAAATAAAACTGAATTTCTTTCTCCTCCCCCCCCCCCCCCCCCCGNCCCCCCCCCCCCCCCCCCCTCCGAGCTGGGATCCAGAAAGTATGAAAAGATACTTCAGTCTTAGGTTTTAACAAGTTCAAGAAGTTTGTTGCAAAAATATTTTAAAATCTTTAATTCAGCCCTTTCTGCAGGTTTTTTACAATCAATAAGAATGGATATGACAGCTGGACCAAAAATCTGGCTGATCTGATATCCTGCCTCTGACCACAACCAATTGTGAGCACAAGAAGAGCAGTGTGGGAGCAAGGAAAGCAGAAGCTGCCTCCAGCATGCGCACCTAACCTCCAGTTTGCTGAGACTTTCTAAATCAAGACCCTTCCTGGATTTTTAGTTCATTTAATTATTTAAGTTGCTTTATGGTTTGTGGATTACACAAATAGTTCAACGCAACTTGAACAGACTCAGAAAATCTTTAAATGGAAAATTCTGTTGCAAAACATAATTTAAAAAAAAAAATTGTTCTATCATCTGCCATAGCGATATGATTCACTAGAGAGCCAAGAACAAAACAGTCCACTGAGAACTCTCTCAAAAGGACAAAATTAAGCATGGATTTTCTCTGTTAAAAAGAAACTTCAACCAAATATGAAAAATTATCAAGATGATAAATGGAATGTTATTCTACAGGCAAAATGGCATTTACTTTGCAAAGTTAAATCTAGGCTGCACTTGATAGAAATATGGTTGGAAAGTTTCTGTTATTAGGTGTGTCTAGAAGGGCTATCCACAGACTTTTCACACTCTGTTTTCCCTTGGAATAATACCTCACAGCTCCAGAAATGTTACCTTTAGAGCATTTGGTCAAAGTTTCCATCTTTATATGCGTTTGGTATTACAGAGGAAGCATTCTAAAGCAACCTACAGGAGAACTAAATATAGGCGTTAGATGGGGGCAGGTGCTGCACTCCCACTGAATCAAGTGCTTCTGTCCCTGTACAAAGACAAAATGTACTTGATGTAAGGTTAGTTATTGGTTTGGGTTTGTTCTTCCCTATAGATTTCTTCCTTCATGCTCATGTTGGGGCCTATGGGTATTAGCATGGGAAAACCTACTCCCAGGTGAAAGTTGGGTCCTTTCCTTTTAGATGAAATGTAATTACTTGAGAAAATACTTTCTGAAATAAAGTAAAAGTGTTTAGGAATCCAGGTTTTCCTTCCAGGAACTTTTGTTCCCAGAACAGGGGTGAGATGCTGCTGGATATTACCTCTCATATGCTACAGATTTTAACCTGAAAATTCAGGTTTCTTTTTTCTTCAGCTCCGGGTAGAGCCATTTTGTAAGAGATTCAATTTCAAGCGTACAGTAATTTACGGAGCTCAGATTATTTTAATGCCAGTATAGAGAGTTTATTGTTTGTGAAAGAGTGACAGGATGGAAAAAGTCCTTTTTATACATTGTGGTCATTGGTTGTTACCTGTGCAAGTGCTCATCTAGTTGTCAGCTGTATTAGGCCCCTCTGCTGCCTGTGTGCCCACCTCTGCAGCACAGTTCTGGGCCAGAACTTCGCTACTTGGATTGTTCTCAACCAGACTTAACCAGCTCAGCAGCACCCCTGGACTGCTGCAGGTTTCTGTCTCACAGCTGGATCACATCCGGGGAGTTCAAAGAAGGATCAGTTCACATCCACTGGGTGAGCAAACAAAAAGATACACATGATATAGCAAGTGAAGCTGCAATGGGGTGAAATGAGAAGATGTGCCTTAAATTCATGGATTAACAGCATTACAGAAAAGGAGGGCACATGGTTTTTGGTGCCTCAGAGTTTCTGTAGATCAGCAAATGTCCTTTAACTCTTCGTGCCTTGGTTTCATGTCAGTAATGTGGGCTCTCCTTGATCCAGAAGGGGTTAGGGAATAAATTAATTGAGCATGCAAACACCGTTAAGTTTAACAAACTTCTTTTGTGTCAGGCTTTCTGACACTTAGTTGATCCCAAGTCAGGGTAATTATTCCCGCTCTGTAGGCAGAGTCTGGAATAGATGCAAGAGGAGCTTTGGGAGGCTGTGTTCTCTCCTCTGTCTAAAAAAGCACAGAGAATGGGCTTGCTCACATTAACTAATTGTATTCCTCCTCTATTCCCTTGCTTTCCAGCATCTAATATATTGAGGTGACAGGTTTAAGTGTACCAAATGTTTTGGTTTTGTTGGTTTTTTTGTTTGTTTTTTTTTTTTTCTTTGTAATATCAGCAATTCTTGTATGAAAATTGCTCCTTCCAAGCCTGCCGGTCAGGAAAGCTATACAAGTAATGCCAGTAAACCAGAAAGCTTGTAGCAGTTGGGCCCAACTCGAGGAAATGAAGATGCATCTTCTTACAAACATGAGTGTAAGATAATTTTATCTCGAGGGTGTGTAGTACATAGATCACTCTTATAACTGTGTATTTGACAACACAAAGTTCCTTACGAAGAATATTTCTTTAATGTTTTTTGGCCATTCTGCTAAGCTTTTTTTCCTGATACTTGTATATAGTATCTGCCTCTAAGAAGCTGATTAAATAATTTGTACTTGCAATCTAGGTGAATAAGACCAGTCTGACATTCAAGGGGTATGGACTTTTATAGCAAAGAACCATGATTGTAAGCTGAACGCATTTGAGAGGTTTGAAAAGTGAAGCTCTCTTAATAATATTTGGGCAGATTTCACTTGGAATATTTCAAAAGGCCTTTCAGATTTTCTTTTGTCATATTAGGATGGTGTATCTCCAAGATAAATCTGGGATCTTAGATGTATTATCTATATTTGGATTGGTAGAATTTAATGTGTGAGCCTAGCCTAGCAAAATGAGAGCAAAGCCATTTCATGCTAAGAAGTTGTTAGTAATAAATTAGTGTTTGTATGTCTTTACAAAAAATAAACTCAACTTCCTTCCTGTAGGTGAATTAGCCTACCATCACAGTAAAAACGAAAAAAGAGAAGAACAGTTGAAATCTAGAGGATGTTTTTGCACTGGCAAAACTATGAGAAGACTGGATATGTGAGGGATTTCAGCATGTTTCCTGGAGGAAGGTGATTGAGGTAGATGCAGTGGGTATAACCTGTAGGCAGAATTAGGCTGTAGGTGTTAGTGATACCCTGGCAGTTTGAGGAGAGGCTGTCTCTCACCAGTTTAAATGCATCCTGTGTGAAAGGTGGACACGAACAGTGTGGGACATGCAGCAATCTCAGCTTTCACCACCAGATGAGTGAGATGACTCTTTAGGTGTGTACGTCTGTGGTTGGTTTAGACAGGGTGCCACAAATGCACCAAGAACTCTGATGTGGAGAACCAATAGAGGAGGGTTATGGCTGGTCCTGGGCGTGACAGAAGCTGCTTAATTTAGAACCATGAGAACATCCCTGTGTGCGAGGGATAAATATAGCTCCCGGTTTGGGAGGCATCGGGTTCGGAGTGGAAAGAAGACGGAGGCAATTGAGACAAATTCTGTGACTAGTATGGAAATATTCTCTGCTGTCATTCCATTAACCTCAGGCACCAAATCTACTTTCAGGGAGCACTGAGGGGCTGTCACTTGGCAGTGTATGTGTCTGCCAGGCAGCCATGGAGAGGGGAGCACTGCTGGGGGGGATGTCCCTCCTCAGCTGCCTCCCCCCACACACTTTGTGCCTGGGAGGTGCTTCCACAGACTGGAAGGTGAAGTACTGAAGCATTTTGCTTTTCTCTTAAATTTACACCTCTGTATTTCAACCGTGCACTGCAGATTTTTATTGTTCTCCCTTTTTGTACATTGCTGAGAATAAATTATATCCCCCAGAATTCTTTATTCTTTAAGTGTGGGAGGGCAGATCCTGGGGTGTGGTTCTGCTTCTTTTGAGTGACTTTTTTACTTCTGTGGCTTGGAGTTAGGTCCCTGATGCAGTATTTGTTGCTAAGCTTCCTACCAGGATGCTGAGAGGCAGACAGATTGTTGTCAGCTATGTGGCCAGGCATCCTGATATTGCTGCTTTGCTACTCACCTGTGCCAGGTAATGACCATTATCTGTCTCTTGGGCCTGGGAAAGAGCAATCCAGAATGCTTGCCAGAAGCAGTACAACTCTCCAGCTTGGTTAGTGGATTGCGGGGTACTTTTTGTTTTAGGAGAAACATGTTCTGTCTCTAGGACTGTTCCCATAGCTCTGAAATATTTGCTACAGTTGTTTTGTTACAGACGCAGTTGTTTCATGCAAAGTGATCTGGTGTTAGAGTCAAAATCCATACCACTGCAGTTGAATCCAGATCGACCCAAAGATGATTACAAACATGATAAACCATTCATAAACATTTTTTCATGATGCTACATGTAGCTGCCATGCAAACATGAAGAGATGCTACTATTCCAGCCTTGATAAGCAGGCATTGAATTTCACTTTGAGAAATTTGCTTTTGGATAAAGGTGTCTTTGACTCTTTAGAGCTGGCACGCTTTGTGATGTGTGAAAATACTAGATATTCACTGACTGGGGAAGGAAAAAACTGGTTTTTAGAAAAATTTACAAGTATAGTGAAACTTCTAAGACATGACAGCAGAGGGAGCCATTGAGATTTGGTTTATTTGGTTCTGTTTTAAAGGGGGAAAAAAAAGGGACTTCAAGTTATAGAGCACTTTTCCCCTTCACAATTAATTGAATTAGAATGTGGGGGGCGAGGGGGGGAATCCACACTGGTTCAATACATTTTACACTAGTGCCAGTTGTGATATTGAGATGCTTCCAGATATTTGATTATTTTAGGGTTCTGGGTGCCTTCCTAAAGACATTCTGGGAACGTGACTGTGCAGCAAGCAATAGCATTAGTGTGTCAAATGCATGAAGTCTCCACCAGAATGTGCAGTGTTGTTTATCAAAATCTCTACTATGAATCTGTGTTATTTTTAATCTGTATTTATTACTGGCCTCATTTTTTACGTCGACTGATATTTCTTTCTACTGTTTTGTGTTTACTTCAGTCTGTATACTCCCATATGTTTGCACAGTGCCTGAAGCTGTGTGGGCTTTGCAAGAACGTTAACAGAAGTTCCCAAAAGCAAGCTATGTGTGCACAAAATGTGTTTCTGTATTTTCAGAAATCTCCTTAACAGATAGACTGTCGTAATTGGCTAAGAAGAAAAAGAAGTTTAAATTCTTATTATTGACTCTCCCTCTTACCTGCTAGAAACCCCAACAAAAAAAGGATAGCTCACAGTGCTACACGGCGTCTCCACAAACACTGCAGCACATGGTCCCTGAATCAAACGGTGCAGCACAAACTGTGGTGTGGGAGGAGAAAGTGGAGGGGGGAAGATGAAGTGAGCTGCCTGCAGCAGATCAATGCCAGTTAAGATTTTACTCCAGGCGTCATAGTTGCTGTAAAACAGAGCTAGGTGATAATGTTTGCATTAGCAGCAGTATTTGCCATGCCTACTGCATTTAGTTTGCATCAGGACTCTGCTATTGTGCAATACCTGATACCTAATTTTGAATAGCAGCAGTAAGAGTTTCACATTACCCTTCATGATGATTCCCATGTAGTTACATCCTGAATGCACATCAGTCTTTAAAAACAGCTATTCTTCTTCAGTTCACAGGTGTGGTGGGGTTTTTTTTGTGTTTTGGGGTATTTGTTGGTGTTTGGTTGGTNAGGGGAGATTTTAATTCCATTCTTATCTTAGTATCTCACCTTCACAATTGTTCTGGTGCACTTCTAGAGCCACTGAATGCTTGTTGACAAACACGGATATTGGAATGAACCTTGGACCTCAACACACTTCTTTTTTTAACATTTGCCTATGTGGGCAGAGAGCATGCAGATTTGTCTTGTTGTCAAAGGACGCTGAAGGTTTTCAGTTTTGGATAATAAGAGTGGAAATTGCTATGTCCTTTAAATGATGGTTCATAGCCATTTTCTCAGTGCACAAAATTCTGCATAGATCTGTCAGAGTTCAGTGCAGTTTATCTCTTTAATAATAATTCATTTAACTGGAGGTTATTAGTCATCTGTGGAAAGAGATTTAGCTGAAGACAAAAATGTGCTTTGAACCAAAGGCTATGTTCTCAGTTTAGCAAACCTAGACTCTTATATACACAAATAAAAATGAGAGTCCAGGGACTAAATGCAAATGGAAGTGAGACTTCATGGATGTGCTAGAAGCCGTAACTGCAGCCAGACAGATTTATATTGTTTTCATGCTAACATTGCTGCTTCTATACCAACTGTAGAACTAAATGTATCATGAGTAAGGACAGATTTGTTGACCACATGCCTTCTGTGTAGTGGCCACCTCCCTGTATGTCAGTGCTGACACTAGTCCCAAAACATAGAAAATCAGACGGTAAACTGAGCTGCCAGAGGTTTTGTAGATAATGTGTGCTCTTTGAAGTGCATTGTGTATTCAGATCTCATGTTTGCAACTTCCAGCTCCATGGAAAGCCTTTGTGCAGTAGATGAGATGATGTATGAGCTGCTGCACAGAGGTGGTGTGAAAAAAGGAGAGTTTTGAAGTCTTCTGCTTTCTGGTCTGAGAGAGTCCCTCTGCCTGGGTTGCTCTTAGAGTAACCTGTGCCTCTATGGTGCTGTGATGTGTTGTGTCTGCACCAGGGCAGCCAGGGTCCTGCTTATACCAGTTTCTGAGGTGCATTCAACCTCTTCCCTCTTCCCTTGATAAGGTTAACTTGTTTGATGGCTGCTGATGCCTTAGGTTTTAACTTCTATATTTTTAAAGTCCTGTACTGCCTAGTGTGTAACTCTGAAGTTTCTTGTGGCCTGTTGGCTGCTGTTCTCTCATGCTGATTAGACATAACAAATCCTCTCTAGGCTTCCACCTCAAGGACACCAGGCCCCAAAACGTGTAAGCTAAGGCCTCTGAAGAGGAGGGCAGATCTGGGGTAGCTACGTCATTAACTGGGGTTGTAATTGGAGAATTGATCCTGATATACAAATGGACCAAACTTACAAAAGTGTGAAGAACTCATGACCCAGGGTCCATCTTGGGTGTAGCCTCTTGCCTGTCCAGGGTGTACCTTTGAAGGCCCTTTAAATAAATACCTACCTTTATTCCCTTATTCTTGTCTAGTCTCTGTTTTTAGGTGGCCATGTCAGGTATTATGCTAACTGAGGTGAAAGATCTGCAAGAAGGGAAGAAATTCCTACTTGCCAACAGGATTCCAATCAGTTAATAAGATGTGTGTTGTTTGGTATGATCCTGCAATATTTCTGTACTCAGAAAAAATGATTGCTTTCTTTAGACAGAAATAATAAAAATTATTCTTGTTTTGATGGATCTATTAGTCCTTGGTCTAAACAACAGAATGATGCTTCCAGGAAGAAATCTGTACACATAGATAGAGGTCTTTAAAGAAAACACAGACAATTAAAAGCAAGATTTTTAGCATTTATCGAATCTTAGGTTACTATAAGTATGGCCCTGACTTAAAAATAAAAACACAGTCTTATGTTTTACCTGGATTTGGGTATTTCCTCTGAAATTTAAACATCAAAACATGGACTTGTTCTTGTTTTTGAATTTTTTTAAAAATCAAATTAATAACTAAAATCTTGAGATTTAAACTTACCAAAATTTAGAGTAAAGAAGAATGAGTATTCTCTTCAGTTTTTTAATTCAATAACTGCCACAGCTGTAACTTGATGGGATTTTGCATTGGACAGCAAGGAAGGAAGGAAGAGTAAACTCCTGTCCTTTTAAAGACTGCTCCTTCTGAAATCTAATAGCAATAATTTATCTGCCTTAGCAGATTTTCCACCGTTGTTCTTTCAAACGGTTGTGCAAAATTCTGGGGACATCAGTTTTTAGGTTAAAGAAATAATAATTTTTTTTAACTGCACCCTTAAGACCCTGTTTGAATCCAAATTAAAAATTTACATTATGTATAGTAATTACATTTCAAATCCTGTTATATCAGCTAGTTCTTCAATTGAGATTATTGATGTTTTACTTAAATGTATAATGCCTGAAATTAAAGTATCATTTAAGAAGTGTCTTTTATTTTTTCAGAAGGTCACTGAGACCTTCTATGAGTCATTACAGATATTCCTAATCTCCTTGATATTTTTATTTTGAAAATTTTCTAATGTTAATAAAATGACGTTTGCAAAACAAGAATTCTTTGTTTTTAGATTTTTTTTTAATCTTATATTGTATGTATATGGCATGAGAGAGTGCTTTCAACTAAGACTACCTTTTTGCCATCCTTATGGTTTGTTTTTCGCTCTTGCTCCCACTCATTCATTCAAATTATCCATTGGTTACTGGAAGGTTGGCGATGTTAGTGTCTTCCTAGAAAAATGATGGCCATCGTTCTTTATTTGTGAACCCTTACAGTTGATTTGAAACAGCTCCTGAGTTTAAAATGCAGAAATCTACTAATTTGGGGTTATAGGAACTTACAATTAATTTAAACAGGGAAATTAAAAAAGAAATTTCAAAAATGAGGAGAAAAGAAGCCTGAGGACTTTGGATTACTGTTTTTAACAATATTTGGGTTAATATACAAGTTTCCAGTATGCAGGATATTAACCTCTCTAACTTCAGGAGTTTTGTTGCTATCATCTTTCTTTTCTGCAATCTAATAATGACATTCTTAATTCCTAGATGCAGCATCAAATGAAAGCTGGGGCACCCTGGCATGTCTGTCCGTTGTAATTACTTTCTTAAGTTTTTTTTGTTTTAGCGACGAGTTGACCTTCTGAAGTTCCAGCTGTCATGTAGTAATATACATGACAACATGGTATTATTAAATGCTATAACAACCTTCATCTTCCCATATGTACTTGTCCTTCCCTGTTGCCATTCATGTCTGGATAGTTCTCAGTTATGGATGCTGAAATGATGAAGTAGATGCAGAAACTCTGTCACTTCTTGCAAATGTAATGTCTGACCTTCATAGCTGTACTCTGCCACTGGGGACCAGAGATAAACAACTCATCTTGTTGGCACTTTATTCCTGTGGGCAGATGTACACTCGTGAGATCATCACGTTGAAGTCACTCTATGAACTTTGACTACTTAACTGCTTATTAGGAAAGCATTAAAAAGAAACGACAAACCAAACAAACAACTGAGCAAACCAGCTTGTGGCTGTGTTTGGAATAATATTGTTTGGTGTCATGCACGGAAGTACCAGTCCACTCTACAGTATGGTCCCTCATGGAAGTAGTCTCTGGTCTGTAAACCGTGGTCACTTATTGTGGATATTGGGCTGTGGCTGGCTGTTATCTATTTGAGATAGATCTTCAAGCCTGAAATAGAATGTTTCTCTGATGACTGGAGACCTGTGTTGCTCCTCAGGAAGGCTGAGATCTCTCTCCCCTGTGCCAGTGATATCAAAGGTTAGTGAAGCCTGCAACTAAATCTCTGAGGTTATTACTCAGGCCATGTAATTTTTTTTATATCCTGCAACTTTAATGCTATTAAAGGAGGCTGATTGTTACTTCAGTGGCAGCTGAATGAAGTTTGGATCTGTTCACTCTCCCAGAGTCTGCTATTACATCATTATTGAAATATTTGCTTGTAACCAAGTTTGTATTAATTTGATTCATTCTGGCTTCAAAGAATTATGATTTTTTTTTTTAAAGCGAATAGTTTTATGACCATCTGTAGATATAAAACAATGTGTAGGAATGAAGTTCTCAGTTAAATAGTTTTCCATTGGCCAAGCACAATATGATCCTATTTACCACTGCGACATTTACCTTCAGAAATTTGTTTTCTTTCTCTGATTAACTGCAAACAGTAGATCTAAACCGGTAACTATTGAGGGGTTTATCGTGCATCTGATGTTATTTATTGCTGTTATACTTGTAGTGAGAGATATATTATTTACTTGAAAAAGGATATGGATTATATGCAATTAGGATGGCTGCTTCCTAAATACTTGATCCAGGGACCTTTTACTAGTATAGTAAAACAATATTTTCCAAAAAGTGCGATAGAAGATCTCTAGTAAATTGTATCGCATTAGATATCAGCTTGTGTGGTACAATGGACAGAGTAGGAGTTGAAGTGTCATAAGATGCTGTTTTTACGTTAGATTTGACATGACACTATTACTTCACTGTTTTAGGCCTTAGATTAACTCCTTTCTGAATGGGAATGGCAACACCTCACAATTTGGGGAGTGAGTTGATCCTTCTGAATGAAAAGTATTAGAAATAAATAATCAACCATTAATCCACACTTGTTCTGATGCTAATAAGGGCATTAAAGAATAACATTCTTAATCTAGATAAATCTTTTTAGTGTTTATTACACTTTTGAAACACAGGATGTAGTCTTGTTTTTCTATTCGGTATAGAGCTTATAGCCTACATGGGCAACAAATGAGACAGTACACTCCATTACACCCAAAATGTCCCCCAAAGTTATAAGAAGAAAAAGAAACTTCAGAAAGGAGAAGGAAAAAACATATTTTAACATTTTCAAGTCTGTAATATTTGGAATATGGAAGAGAATGTCTCAGTTCCAAAGCATGTTATTTACCACACTCAAATTGGAGCTCAGGGGAACTTCAGAGGATGCACTGCTTAAAATATTATTCAACAGAAAATGTAATAAAAAAATTAAAGATTAAAATTTAGTCACAAATAATCAGAAAAACAAGGCTTTCCCCCAAAGCATATCTTTAAATATTAACTACACTAACTTTTGATCTTCACACTTAATTCAAATTCAGGATAGATTCCAGACCCAAACTGAAAGAAAATGCTGATATTTTTTCCCCCTCATTTGCAAGATCTCTGCTCAATGCCATATTGCTTGTTTACTTCTTTATGATGCTCCATTTATCTAGTTATGTTCTATAACACTTGTGCTTTAATATTTTATCATGGAAGCTGGGCTCCTGGGCAAAGAGAAGGCTTCATCTCTTGAGATGGCCTAGATCATAGGCCAAAAAACTAAGCCATAGATGTGCTTTCCTCTGACTTGAACATGAATTAATACTTTGGATTTCATTTTGGCATCAACTACCCACTGGACATGCTGCATGCTCTGTTTCCCTTGCTCACTCTCTGATTGTCGATCTATCAATGTTGATTTCAGCTCTTGGGTTTTCCCCTCCCCGCTTCACTTTCACTTCTCCAAGATCACTGGAAATCCTACTTGCTGTCATTTTATTTTCCTGTTCTGTGCTAGGCCATTTCCTACCCTGCTTCTTTCCCTTGTACTCCCTGCAAGCAACTCCCATGATCTCCTGATAATTTCTTTCTAGTTCCTAGCAGTGATAATACTGACTTTGGCTGCATGTCCTTTTTCCAAATCCAGACTAGTTTCAGCTTTTATTCCTCTGTTCCTTCTTTCCTGTTTTTTTGGCATTTTTTTCAGAGACTGGTATTATTTCTGTACTTGCAAACTGACTCTGTTGTCAAACTACCTTCTCCTTCCCAGTCACCCCCATCCCACCTGTGGGGTATTTTTTCATGAGTGGCCAACCATTAATTGAAGCCCCCAAAGGGTCTATATTTTTAACCTTTGCATTTATATAAATACAAAAGTTTTATTTTATGCATTCACATGTATATATATAAGGCTATGTATAATATATTAAAAAAAGACAAACTATCCTTTCTGTTATATATTCATAGATCTACGTCCCATTTTTGTCTTCAAGGCAAGTCTGCTTTCCTACTTCCTTCAGACCTATAAAGGGCAGTATATTTTTGGGTATTGTCTTTGCCTCTCCTGCACGCTACAGCTAATTGCTGCAGATTTTTTCTGGTATTTCCAATCCAAATGCACCGGTAACTTTTTTCCTAATTTTCTGTGTCATGTATTGGAACATCTATTCTGGCATGGGAATTGCTGCCTTACTTTATTCAAATGTGCAGGACACAGTTTTCAACTTTATCAAGATTTTTTTCTTCCCCCAGGCCATTGCTAAGACTTTATCACTTCTTCAGCACATTGCACACAAACTCCATTTCACAGCTCCTTCCCAGTCTACCCACCACTTCTTCCACTGTGACTGTACCGACTTCTTCCTCTGAAGTAACCTAAGGTGCCAATTTCTTTCTGTCTTTTCATTTTCTTAAAGATACCATCACTCTCTTTTCATACCACCATCTTACCTCTGTACCCTCCCTCAAAATCTTTATCTTCTCTCTGCCTTTTTACAATATTGCTCAGTCATGTGAGCAGAAAGGCTGATGCTAACCAGAGGCAGGCAGCTCAACTCTTTGTCATCTCCCCACCAAGAGGTGAGGTTCAGCTGGCTTTTGTACTGCTGCCTGTTTTAAAGGAGTCATCCGTAAGTAGTGCCTGCTGCCCATGGCAAGGAATGAGGGCAACTTGCTGCGTTCTGTGATGTGAATCACATAGGCAGCTCAGAGAAACTTCTTGCTATCGCTGCCAGGATGATTCCCCGGCCAACTGATGGATTAAATCCTCCATTTTTGACTTTGTGGTATTTCTTCTTCAGTTTTCCTAGAAACTTTGTAGGTTCCTATATTGTCCTATTGCTAAAAGGAGTCCTGCTCTATAACCTAGTCTCCTAGAACTTCATAGCATGAATAATATAGATGCGTCAATTTATAGATTAAAATTTATAGAGTTATAGTTTACAGATTAATGATTACAGAACAAGGATTTGATTTGGTTTCCTAAGGCACAATCTTGTTCTATTGAAAAATTCTGAAGACTCATTAAATCACAAAATCTACATCATTTCCTAAAAGAACGTCGCTGCATTGGCAGTAAATTGTTTGCTATTATTGCTATTATGATTATTTTGTTCTATCTACAGAGCTTAATTTTTAATTGAAAAATTTTAACCAGTCTAGACCTGTGAAAGATGCTCTGCTTTTTGGGCTGATACCTGAGTTTTCAGAACTAAACATTTTTCCTTCTCATTGGTTAATCCCAAAGAAATTCACAGGAAAACTCACTGCTGATGTTCCAATCTGTATTGGTCAGCTGACCCACCCTTTGGCCAGGGAAAATGAAAAGGCACTCGCATTGTAAATTTTTTGTGTAAACTATGTAGCACTTTGGCACTCAAAGAGGTACCGGGAAGGTTTGTTGAAGTCAGTGCATGTATTGCTGTGCTGTGTCTCCAAAGATTCCTCTGGATTTAATGGAAAGCCTAAACTGACTAGTGAGAGGAAGAAAATGTTGTGGTGTATTGACTTTGCATTGTACTTTTCTTTTTCTTTCCTCTTTTGATCGCATAGATTAACTGTCAAAAAAAAAAAATTATCCAACAGGTCAGTGCTTTTTAAATGTCACCTGTAGATTCCCACCAGAGTCAATGGAAGTTTTTTCATTGGCTTTAATGAAGGAACATTTAAGATTTGATTTTTGTTGTGGAAAGGAGAATCTTTTCAAAACGGGAGCAATAATATCAATCAGTGCTGCTGATGCTGCTGGTGGAAGGTGATGTGCTTTCCAAGCCTGTTGTTGTCTCCAGTGAGCACAGGTGCCTTGCTGCGGCCTTGGATCTTGCAAGCCTTACTTCCAGCCTTAACACTTCATGGTTAAAAATACTACTAATGTTTTCTTTATCTCTTTTAGAATGAAATGTGTACCTTTCTGTTTGCCGGCAGATGGCAGTGGTGTAGGAGTGTTAAGCATGACCAGCAAAAAACCCAAGGGCTTTGCTACGGTTCTTTTCAGGCTGCTGTGTACTCAGTCTCTTCCAGCTGCGAGGGGATTATGAGCATATTTCTCCTTGGTCTGCATAAGTTGATTCATCTCATCAGCACTTTCTGATCAATTGATACGTTTTTGAAAGCGTGTTTTTGGCAATTGCTTTCTAGTGTGTGAAATGATACCATCTTGGGTATTGATGAAAATGGATGCTAATGAAATAAACAGAAGCACTTTTTACATGGCCCTTCCCTAGTGACACAGGAGCACTGAGCATCTTCAAGCGCTTTTTCCTCTTACAAATGGCCAGGTGACCATTTTCTGATTTGTATATTTGTCTTTTAAAAAAATCTTTGCATCACAATGCAGGATTTGAAATCGACTTGTTTTGGTAACTTTTCATTTCTAACGAAGAGTTGCTCTGCGTTTATCAGGAGTGGCTTTATTGGAGGGGGTTATAACGAGCTGTTAACCCCTTGTTTGCATGAGTGGATATGGGTCTTGCTTCCATCTGCAATCCTGACTCCAGAGCCTCCTCCCACTCAGGTCAGGGCTGGAGGGGTGCCCGTTTCCACAGTGTGCTCTGCTGATGAGTCATGCCCTCCAATACACAGATGCAGAAGGTAAGTGTGTGTTTTGGTTTCACACTGAACCCCCCTGCTCAACTGCTTTCTGAACCTGAATATACCTGCACTCTACAAGTTTACTGATTTTTGTATGTTAATTAAAAACGATTAAAATGCATTCAATGCAAGGCCAGAATTGTTTTCATTTGGCAAGTGCCAGGCATCCCACTACCTTTTTTGTGCTTGAGCCCTTTCAGGATTCAGAATATGGAGTGTTTCTCTGCTTATGTCCCTGACAGTGGGCGAGATGCAAGACTGACAGAATAGGGTGCCTCACAAATTTGGCTGTTGCTTCTGCTCTTCTCTTTCAGTGCAGCTGAAGTCTAACATCATGGTGACTCTCTTTTATGTAACACTTTATTTCGTAAGTGCACCAAGTGTTTCTCAAAAGCTCTTGAAGTCAGCAGCTCAGCTTCACTACACCTGGTTAGGAGCTGGCTGGCTTCCCAGTGGATGGAGGAAAGAGGCAGGTTGTCTCCAGTCGTGACTAGGGTCTAAAGAACATTGAAACAATTCCCAGAGGCTCTTTCAGTTTTGTTGCGTAAAGAAGTTTAAAACTACTAGTCTCTAGACTTTGCATTTAGACTTTTGCAGCAGGCTTTTTGGTCAGATGACTACATTTCAGTGAGATAGATCTCTACCACAGCTCGGACTTTGGGTGAAGAAAATTAACTTATGTAGCTATTCCTCATAGCTCTAGAATTAATTTGGGAAAAAAACCAAACTCATTTGAGAAGGAATTTGAGTGTCAAGCAGTTGTATAAGTAATTGACTGAAGTGGGATGTTTTGCACAGAATTATCAGTTTGGAGGAAAAATACGAAAAAAGTGGAGAAACTGCTAACTGTAGATCAACAGTATGCAAATGCACATTTCTTTGTAATAAATCCTAGCCTAACCCCATTTTCTGGCTGAATTGTAGTAAGTATATAAATACAATTTACTTTTAAGTGTAATTAAATATGAGACAAAATGCTTCTAAGAGACTCCATGTTAGCAATGACAGCCTTAATTTTATTTAATTTTACTGTGTTTTCCTTATTCCTTGGGTTGGCTTCTCATGGCAATACAAATCATGGCCCTGCTATGTTGCTACAAGATCTAAGCAAAGGGCAACTCACAGAGGGGATATTGAATCACTGGTCCTACTGCTTACTGGCATCTGAAACTTAAGAAGCTGTGGTTACTTCTATTGCTTTTAGACTTCTGTCATGTTTAGATAGGCAGTGCTAAGTACCAGCTGATACAAAAGTTGCTTTGGTCTTAAATTCAGAATCTTTTTTGGGAAAAGATTTTTCCATTACATTTTTATTCATTTACCTGAGGAGCAAGAGGGACCAGAAAGTCTATTGTTATCTATCACTTATCAACTAAAGCCAAGCATGTAAGTGCTTATGTATTGTGAATTTTATGTAGGTCACGGGCCTTTCTGGAATATGCAATAATTGGGATTTTCTACTTATTTTGATGTTTCATGTAGGGGGCGTGTGGAGGAATTCTGTCTTCCACTTGGTAGCCTGCAGGTCATTTTGTGCTCCAAAATAATTGAAAATAGGTAGAAAAATGAGGAGTTGTCAAAGATTAAATTAGTTCTTGAAGGAAAAAAATTAATTCTCAAATACACACCGTGATTTTGTGGCTGTTTGTAAGCACTGAGCACACTGGGGTTCTGGGATGGAGATACGGAATATTATTGCAATACAAATAAAGACTGCTCACACTTTAATGATTTAACGTAGTGCTCAAGGGGCCAGTGAGCTGCAACAGTCAATGCTTTCTGTAAATACCAAAAACTGTTCATGTGAATAATCAACATGCTTATGTAGTTCCAATATTGTTTGCTTCGTACTATACCTTTTAATTTTTGATGATGCTGCCATTTTGAGAGAGAATTTATGTAGTGTATTACAGAGGAGATATGTTGTATTTAAGGTGCAAATGGGTTCCCTGTACCCAAGATGAAATAAGAATTTGAGCATCATTTCTCTATTCTCTATTAAAACCTATCCATGAATAAAAAAGGAGGTACATGTTTGCCCATAGAAGAACATGTGTGTCTCACAAACATGTAAGCATCCTTAGTACCCACTCCCATGAAGAGAATAGGGGTGGAGGGAGGGTAGGGATTGTACTTTTTCAATCTTTTTGGAATGAAAATTGTATGCAACGTTCAAATCCAAAGGAAAATGGCTAACAGGTGTCAAAAATTAGGGTAGTAGTGGGAAGAGTAATAATCTGTGTGACTGGTTTTGTGGTTATTTCATCTCTACCTGTGAGGAGCAGTGAGGTCTTACACTGCCCAAGTCAGCGAAGGGGCCAGAGAGGGCTGGTGCTGTGTGACTAGAGGAGCTGGGACAGGGAAGCAGGGAGAGGCAGAAATCTTGGTTGTTGGAAGCACTAGCAAGCAGCCTGTCAAAAGTGTGGCAAAAAGAAATGGGTAACATTGCAAATAAAGGCAGATGTACCTGCAGTGGTAGGCAACCATTTCAGTGACAAGAAGTGCCCTCACATCAGCAGCACTGGGGTCACGCTCTCCAGGATCCCACAGGGACAGGGCAACATAGAGGCACCATCAGAAAGAGATGCCGATTTCCTTTCTAGGTGTTGCGCAAACACACAATGTCTGCAGACACCTGTTGAAATTGTGTTCTTGCAATGCAGTTACAGCTGCATGAGACATGCTCATGATCTGTGAAGGAGCGGGAACTTAAGCAGACAGGTAATGCTGTTACGTACTTTGCGTCCTCTTGATAGAAACCAGCTTTTTATGAATCCAGTGGTGTTTTGGAATGCAGTAAACTCTACTAGAATATGATTTTTATGATTACCAGAAATGCCATAACATTTCAGGGTACTCGTTTCTGCGAGCAGATTTATATGATTGAAAAATCTTTGAGGAGAACAGATGTGAACACTGGAACCAAATGAGAGCATGTATTTCTCACATCTGTCCCTTTAATTTTCTGCATTTTTGTGACTCTGTCTGGAATTGTGGGATGCTATATCTGTCATATGCCAACAGATGGCAACATTATAAGTCCATTTTTAAAGATAGAAATAACCAACCTCTCAGCTGCTCCAAATTTAGTCAGAAAAAAAAAGTAAAAAATTAATTGCATTTTTCTATGGATGTAAAATAATTTTGTGTGCCAGTTAAAAACCCATCAAACTACCACAGAAAACCCTCACCAAACCCCCCACAATCACAGGTACAGTTCCTTCTTTTTTAATAATTCTTCCAACACCGCCTATATTTCATTCGTTTGCATACTTTACATTAAATTTAATATTCAGTGTTGTTTGACCTGGTTTTATTACGTTACCCTTTCATGAGTATGTATGAAACAATGTTCGGTGATGTTTCCTAAGCCTTTTGAGCTCCCAGAAGTAATAAAACTTTAAAGTAGATAGACATCTCAGGTGTTTTCTATTGGTTTCCTTAATATGTTTGTATAATATTTTATCAGAAGCAGCAACAGCAACACAGAAGTCACAGGGTGAAATCCCATTGTTTCACGTTATACAGAAATCTGATGAGATGAGCCATTGATCCTGCTAGCTTAAATGCGACACTTTACAATAAATAATGCTGAATGGGATTCAGACTGAGCCTTCACAATTTCTGAATAAAGCATTTGCTTGGCTGGCTGCAGCTCCCTCACTCACATCACTGAGCCATGCTTGCTGCATTGATGGGTTGGGAGGCTCATGGCAGCTTCTCCAGCCTGCTCAGCAATTCACAGAGTGACTCCAGGGGGTAGCACAGCAGTGTTGGGTGATGAAATGAGGTGGAAAGTGAAGATATCTCAGGAGGAAGACCTTAAAGTGTTGTGGTAGAGGTGCAGCCTAATTGGGCAAAATCTTTAGGGGATGACCATCTTGCTTGAAATTGTGTCTCTGCTTCAGAGCTTATTGATTTTATTTTTCTGTGTGTATATAATTTTAAAATGTATGCTGTAGACCCAGCAGTTCTGCTTTTTAGTGTGTTATTCTAATTTAAAGTATCTTCGTTGAAACAAAATATTGGTCAGGTATACATCCTTCATCTGTTTTTTAAAAATACTGTTCCTTGAAATTAAATTTGTGAGAAATCAGTCTGTAGGGATAATCTGCAAAAAATCCAAGATATAGACTGTCAGAAATAGGGGCGGTACTGAGAGCAGGGACAGGCTGTGGATAGGGGTAGGAGTGTTGCTTGTGAATTGGCTCCTTCAGGCTAAACTTTATGTATTAATATAGGTGGTGTTCATCTTCAGGTGTGTGTATGCACAGGAAAGGTGTTTGTTTGAGGTCACATTTTTTACCAAGAGATTCTGAACATTTAAAGGTGAAAAATCCTTTACAAATATGGATGATTATTGCTGTTATTGTGCCTGTTATTATGATGTATGTGTAAGTGCCATCACCTACTTAGAGTTCTACAGCACAGTATCCTTCTACTGAAGAGTTCAAAGAATGTAATCCAGGCAGGACTCTTGATTTTGCTACAAAGCGAAGACTAATGACACCACTGTAATTTGGCTTTAGGCCAAAACCTGTTGCCTTTCATAATTAATTGGCTTGTTAGCTCATGGAGAAGAATGCGTATAGGTTGTGCTAAATGGTGTCAAGTCACTCTTAGAAGGCCGTACACTGCACCTCAAGGGTCTGCTCTTGAACTTTTTCTTCATTGCTATCAGGCAAGTCAGCGGAAAAAGTACCGTGTATTTTTGATGGTTAGGACATCTGTGATAGCAGCTGCTTTTCTTCCTGCTGAATCTTAAATCCAGTTTCCTTCAAATATGAACCACTGGCAGACATACTGCCCAAAATGTGTATCTGGCTTTATAAATGTATTACACTTAGAAATTGGTTGTTGCACCCACAGTATTTCAGTAGGAGCTATGGGAAGCAGCTCTATGGTGTGCCCCACACTACCTCTGGGCTCTACATTTCTGCCATGTCTCAGTTATGAAGCCAGAGATGGTCCATTCCTATATTCCCCTCCTGTAGTCCAGTTCATTCCCATTAGGGGACCAACAAAGTCACCCTGCTTTTCTTCAGCTGGATTATCCTTTAAAGTAACGTTAATACCTGGAAGTGAGAAAAGATGGTGCCTCTGACTGTGTGCTTGAGGACCAGAAGAGGAGAGCACCCAGGTTTCTTGGCTTCATAAAAAATGCCCTGCAAGTGCCCATTCCTGGGCATTGGCTTATGTTTCTAGCATCTGGGGGAAAGTTGCTATGTTTCACCAAAGAACTCTCTCATTCCATTGTGTATTTGATGAGCTGTGTCTTGGATTTTGTTTGAAAGTGTCGATTTAGAGGAGAGGCTGTGCCATAACCAAGGCTTAATGCTGCTGCACTTCATGTGGGATCTATCTATGACTATTGAACATCAACAGGGCAACTTCTGGGCAGCCTGAGGAAACAACCAGCCTCCTGAAACCCCCGCCAGGGGCTGCAGCAGCTCACAAAGGTGTTGACCTCAGCCTTGTGGAAGCAGTGGTTCATGTTCATAAAAAGCCTGCTTCTGATTTTTTTCAGGAGCAGTGCGTGATTATTTTAGTCTATGAGACCCCATGCGGTGTGGGATTTGGCCCTTTCAGAAAATATCTGAAGCTACTGCCTCATATGGGACTGGACCTGAGGAAACTTGCACTCTGTGAAATGTAAAGGACCAAAGGAAATTGATTTATCCTGGCAGGTGTCAAGAATGAGATCTGTCCTCTGTGGCACCCTTCAAAAGACTCACTGGGAGACTGTGAGGAAAGGTTGCTTGTGAGGGAACAAATTGTGGGTGAGGACTGAACTTTGTGGCATTTAATTTAGAAATTGCAGTGCCTAGCAATCGACTCTCTTCTGCATATTAGAAGACGTTTTACTATTATATTTTGTCAGTTAGTTTTGGTGACCTTCTGGGCTCAAATACTGTGTGAACTAGAAGATAGAGGGGTGCAGACCCGGGTCTTGCTGGTGTGACATGGTACTTGCACTGGACCATGCTATGGAGGAGCTACTGGTAAATCTGTGATGAAACTGCGCTGAATGTCTGAGTTGTACCAAAGAGACTTTCAGAGTTTGTATCTGGAACAACCCAAATCGATTAGGTAACCTTTCATTAAGGCCCTTTTACTTGCTAGATTTCTCAGCTGCTACTTTTTAGCCCTTCACCCACGACAGAAAGAAGGCATCTTATCTCATCAAGGTGTCTTGATAATATATATATATATAAATAATGCTGAAGTGCACCAATATTCATGTGAAGAGACTTGTAAGCCATGATAGCAATGTCACCTCAACTTACAGGATACAGACTGTAGATTTATGCAAGTATTTAATAGTGGCTTGCCAAGAGAATCGGTACTCTTTTCAAAAGGAATCTTTCTTTGTGTCTTTTGATATTTAAAGAGCTATAATTACTATGGCAAAGCTTTGAATTCTTTTTTTTCCCCCCATCCTCTTTTACACATTAATTTATGGACCAATCCAACATTACAGACAAGCTAATGAAAGAACCACACACTCCCTTTATAATTTTTTCTTCTTTTTACAGTTTCACTTGTGTGGATGAATGCAAAGTAGTTAATGCTATAAATAAGTTTAATGATGTATCTCTTCTCTCAATTGCTGGTTGTTGATGCTGCAGTCCTGCATAATAGGAAAAGAAAAGAATTGAATTTAAGTCTTTGTCTCTTTCTTTCTCATGCTCCGAAAGGTTCTTCCAGCTACTAAATACAAGCATTGCTCTCTTAGTTCTATTCTATATATTTAAAGTTCTGAACATGATTACCTCATCACTTCCCTTCCACTCCCTATTTTGGTATTTTTAGCTTTGCGAAAATATCAAAATTACATAAGGCAGTTTGCTTCAGCAAAATCAGCAAAATCTGGCAACCTCCTATGAAATGATGTCTTTTCAGCTGGTCAGGGTTGGTGGTGAACAGCAGCAGGTATAAAGAGGGAGGAAATTCCCTTTGTGAGACTTTTACTACTGCCTCATGCAGCATCCACATGCTGTCAGACATATTGTGGGGAAGCCTGGGACTAGCACGTTTCAGGACTGAAAGTGACGTTCAGCCCTGAACAGCAAAGACTGTGCTAGTTCCAGGTCAAGGAGTTCAATAAAAATCTCATTGTCACTTAAATTGGGGAATATCTGGATTGTCTTTTGGGTTGTTTTTTTTTTATAGAGCTTCTTAGTCTTGGTGCAATCCCCTGCTAACAGGACCACACAGCTTCCAGTTTCTTTCTTTGGCTAGACTGGACATAGAACAAGCCTAAATTTACCTTGAAACAAGGAAAGTAGGATTTCTACAGTTCCTACATGATTATGTGGAAAGCTATAAATAACTTGCATAAAACTAAAGTTAGCATCCCTAACTGTAATGGTGTTGGTAGGACACGTGCTCTCTAAGCGGGGAAAATAGTGCTTTGATCAGACAGCCTACAAGGATAACAAAGCGGTTGATCTCATCCATCCCACATTTTTGCAACAGATTTGGGCATGATCTACCTCTGATGGCCATCTTGAGAGCTGGGCAGTAATTCCTACGTAAGGGACATCTGCCAAGTGAAAGGTCTAATTGTGCCCTTTTACCTAAACAGGCAACCATTCCGTAAAATATATTCCAGGATACCTTTGAAAGCAATGAGCTGTTTTCACAAAGGATTGCAAAAGATACAGATTGCCCAGGGACCTGCTTGTCTGTCTGCAATGCAGATGCAGTGGTGTGACAGTCTCTATCTTGAAAGGTTTGGGAAGAATACAAACTTTGGGATTGGGGTTGCAAGATGCTGTGGAACCCGTGCGTAACATCATGGCAAGTGCAACGTAACTGGGTTCTTCACCATTGCCTCAAGGACCTGGGCTGACAGAAATAAGTTGTGTCCCCTTAAACAGGCATCCCATCTGGTTCTCCTGAGATGCAAGCAGATAGTTTGTGCTAATCTCAAAAGAGACTTCAAAATCCTAGGGTGCCTTGGTGAGATAAAAAAATGTTTAAAAGGGACCAGTGAGTGAAACTTAAAAACTACTGTCCTTGAAGTGGTCCAGGTGCATCCTGGAGAATATTCCATATTGTTATCCACGCTCCCTCTGTACTTTGTTCTGCTGCTAATTAATTCTCCTTTTGTAGTGTAGGATAGCTTCTATAGCAAGGGTGGAGGATGCCTCCACCCCTGTTGGCTTGGAGGGCAATGCTCTGAATTTAACATATAAAGCTGCAGAGTGAGTGCAACTTAGAATCACTGAGCGGTTCCACAAAACATGGCTTGTTTTCTTTCCTGCTTTCTCACACTACAGTGTTTTAGAAATAGAGAAGAGGTGTACTCTGTAAGGAAAGAAAGACGGCTGGTCCCAGCAGTGGGTCCTGGACTGTTGATCGTGGATGAAGCGTGGTACTAAAGACCATGAAATGGGCAGAGTTAATGAAGATGTAGTGGAATGCCCTTCATGGTCCTTGAGTATATGTGTATATTTGATTCAGGATTCACGAATTAGATGGCTAAATACTGGCTGCCTTTTTTGGGCCTGCCTTGAAAGGATGAAGCATGAAACAGAAAAATAAGAAGCCTGTCAAAAAAGCTGCTTGGATCTTGGAAAAATGCCAAAAGAAAACCCAGATTTCTTGACCTTCTTTGTATGTTATTCAGACCCAAGATACTAGAGGTTCTTGGCCAAAAACATCAAACTGTGTTATCTGAGTCCTTCTGACACTGATGAAACTCTAACAGAAAAGACTTAGAAGCACTGCAAGATGGCAAAGAAGGAAGACCCAGGGAATTATAGACCAAACCTTGCCTTGGTCCCTGGGAAGGTGTTGGGGCAGCTGATCCTGGAAACCATTTCCAGGTACATTAAGTATAACAAAATCATCAGGAGTAGTCAGCATGGCTGACTTCCAACTTGATCAACTTGAAAAACTTCTGTGACGAAGCCACCAGTCTGATGAAGGGAGGGCAGTGCATATTGTCTACCTGGACTTCAGTGAGGCCTTTGACACCATCTCCTGTAAGGTCCTCATAGAGAAGCTGCTGTTGTATGGCCTGGATGAGTGCATAGTGAGGAGGATTGAAAACTGGCTGAACATTTGGGCCTGGAGGGTGTTGATCAGCTGTGCAGTGTCTAGTTGGAGGCCAGTGACTAGTGGTGATGCCCAGTGATCAATACTGGGTCCAGTCCTGTTTAACATTTTCTTTTATTGTCTGGATAGTGGGGCAGAGTGCACCCTCAGTAAATTTGCTGATGACCCCAAGCTGGCTGATAGGTCATAGGATCTTGATGACATCCAGAAGGGCCTCGACAGGCTGGAGAAATGGGCTAACAGGGGCCTCATGAAGTTCAGCAAGGGGAAGTACAAACTCCTGCATGTTGAGAAGAACAACCTCGTGCTTTGGTCATGCTAGGGGCCACCTAGCTGGAAAGCAGCTTGGCATGGTCTTGGTGGGCACCAGGCTGAACATGAGTCAGGAAAGCACCCTTGCTGCAAAGAAAGCAAATGATATCCTGGGCTGCATTATGGCAAGCAGTGCCAGCAGATCAAAGGAGAGGATCCTGTCCTCTGCTCAATGCTGATGATCTGGAAGGCCGGGCCCACATTTGGGCTCCCCCTGTACAAGAGAGACATGAACATACCAGAGAGAATCAACAAAGACCCACAAGGATGATGAAGAGAGTGGAGCATCTCTCATATGAGGAAAGGCTGAGAGAGTGATGGCTGCTAAGCCTGGAGAAGATGAGGCTCAAGGGGATCTCATCTGAAGTGGAGGGACAATGAGGATGGAGCCAGGTTCTTTTTGGTGCTGCCCAGTTGCCAGGACCGGAGGCAATGCACCCAAACTGAAACATGGGAGGTTCCCTCTGAACATCAGGAAATACTTTTTCATTGTGAGAGTGATGAAGCCCTGACACAGGTCGCCAAGAGGGGTTGTGGATTCTTCATTTATGGACATATTCAAAAGTCGTCTGGACATAAGCCTGAGCAATGTGCCTGGGTGGCCCTGCTCAAGCACAGGAGTTGGACCAAATGCCCCCGGAAATCCCTTCCAACTTCAGCCGTGCTTTGATTCTATGAAAACTCAAAAGAACTTCTGAACAAGAATTTATTGAACAGCCTCCTTCTTTGGGAAAAGGGAGAGAATATTTAAACTGTTCTCATGAGATGTAATTTTCCTTGTAGTATTTCCCCAGGTATTTTATGGTCTGCTGTTGATAATTGTAATAGTGATACTTAACTCTTTCTGTAAGTCCAAAATGTTTTGAAATTAGTGAATGTATTTAAACAACTCTTTCTGGTGAAAACCAACTTCTGCTTTATTTGTCTGAGACTCTTCATACAAAATAGAAACTAGGGAAAGTTTTAATCTGCATAAGTGTTATGTTAAATTGTACATTAATTTTTACATAGTGTTCAAATTGCTCCTGCTGCAGCCAAGGAACAATGGGAGAGCAGGTAATTAAACACCTGCAGATTTTCATAGATTTTAATGGAAAAGTGTGTAGTCTGGCAGATAATGTGTCTCTTAAGTTGCGTAAGTAGACTATTTGAAGTACTGTTAAAGCAGCACTTTTATTGACATTTTGAACACTTTTTCCATCAATGCCATTACAGATTAATTATTTTCAATTTTCTTAAGTGCCAAAAACCCCACATTAATCTACTTCAGCTCATGTGATAGAAAAAGAAAGCTCTGAAACCTCTACAACCCTATAATGGTATGTTATGATAATTATTAAATATTTAATCTTACCTTTACATTCATTTAGATCAGGTATCTGTTAATTTTTCATTAGTGGGTGAGAATTTTTAATCAAAAATGTGAAAATTGGTGGCTCGTATGTGTTCTGCTAAACAAATGTTTAATGAATCATATTCAATAAAAACTTTCCCCTGCTTCTTATTATTTTCTTTTTGGAATACCATCTTTTTTTGTGGTGGAAAATGATGTAAATTTGAGAGCACTTTCTGAAGTGAAAAGCAGGGTAGTTTGGAAATTTTTTGTAGCTTTTTTTTTTAAGCAGCTTTAATAATTAGTCTTAAAGTCTGGAATCTTCTACATATTGAAAGGAACAAAGTGCCACAGTTCTATTGAAATTCAATTATATTCAGGAGCCTAGTCCTTCTATAATCACTTTAACATATCAGTCAAAATTAAATTGATCAGTTGCAATAGCTGGTATGATAATTTAGAGAATTTACTACCAGTAAATGCTATTTCAGGAACTGTCATCAAGTTTCAAAGAAAAAAAAGAACAATATTCAGTAACTGAAGAAAATCTAGAATATATGAAAATGTGTTCATTTAGCTCAGGTCTTGTCTTATATCAGAGCTGAATTTTTTGAAAGTTTTGTCCTGAATGGCATTCAATTTGTGGTATTTAAGACTTCTTATTAGAAGAAAACTTTCCTTGTTTTCTTTCTGTATAGCAGTGACAAACCAAGTGGTTTGTAAGGCAAAGCTGCTTGTGCTGGAGAGTGGAAAAATGCTGTTAAAATTCATGTAGTGGCTGAGCTGGAATGAACTTGCTGTGCGGTGAAACTAGAAATATCTGCCCGCATTTACAGCCCCAGCCAATTCTAAGGCAATGCTTTGAAGACTGAAGTACTTACTGTGAAGCAACAAGGCTTCCTGCTCCCCCTTGTTCATCCTTCTGCACTTCCATGCTTGTGTTGAGGTCATTTCAGAGGTTTTTGAATGTTGCCAGGCTGATGCAAGTGCAGAAGCATTGAAATTGCAGTGAATGGTGGATGATGCAGTGAACTTCTCCCAGCTAGCTGGACAGACTCTCTGTGTTTGGATAATGTCCTGAGGATGGGAAAATTTGGGCCTTTTGCAGGTTCAAGCCAGGTGTGGACAATTTCTTTGAGTCTCATAACTGTCTGTGAGACAAACTTCTCACCCCTCTTCTACATCCGTCTCTGCATCCATCCAAATCTTAAGGAAACTTGAGCTTGGCTAGGGTTTTGAATGTACCTTGTACCTCCACCTCCAATTTTCACACAACCAGCTTGTGGCAGACTGTGGCATAGCTGTCCCCTTTGTGGGCCTGGAGTGGATGTGCTCTGGGCTAAAGCTATGCAATACCCACATGCTGCTTCTTGTGCTCTGCAGGGTCTGCAAAGAAGGGGGCAAACTTCCCAGCTCCAGGATGGCATGTTGCACTAGAAATAAAGGTGAGATAGACTGTACCTGCTTGAGGGCTTAAAAATGCAAGTGAGGAGATTTGAGCAGACCAAAATGCCGCCTTTTTTTTTTTTTTTTTGTGTCAAGGGAAATGACAGAAATTGGAAAGAGAGTCAACAACCTGGCTGTGCTGGTATTCTTTTCTCTCCCTCACTTGTGGTATGCCACTGGAGCCTGAGCCTGGCAGCACGGGCTTATCTGGGTAGCGACTCACAAACTGGTGTCAGCTGTTGGCTTCAGCAGGCCCTGGGACCCAGCAGCCTCTCCCACGTCAATGGGTACTCCTTCTGTGCCCTGAGCATATGGCACAACTCCCCTCCCGCTCCCCAGTCCATCCTGCCAGTGCTCAGCCCTCTCTGGAGTGGTGAGAACTCACCTCTGCTGCTCAGCTCTCTGCATTTCATATCGAGCTCTGTGCATTTAGGTTATTTTGTTGCTGTTTCAATAGTAGAGCGCGGAGAAAGAGTTAAATAATTTGGGCAGCGCGTGTGTGACCGTGGAGTTACGAAAAGCCCTGGCTCCTCCAACTCGGCAGCAGCTGACAGGGGATTCGGGGGGTGTGGGGCTGCAGATGGCACCGCGTTATTACAGCCGCAGGATTGACGAACGTTTGCTGCGGAAATCTCTTGCCCTTGCCACAGAGACTGACCTTGAAATGCTGCAGAATTCCTGGGGTGGATTTCTGTGTGCCTGTACCAAAAGCCTGTGTTGGTTGGAGGTGTTTGCTTGCTCTGCCATGTAGCTGTATGGATGGCACTGTGAAAGGGGCTGTTGCAGACTACCTGAGAGCTGCCTCTATTGCTGAGTTGTCTGAGGGAATATATTTGATTGCATGAGTCCATTTCTAGCTGTGACTGCTAATGTGATATCTTTGCCTTGATATGTTTAAAGCTTGCTTTTATGCCTCTCAATATCTGTTCCTTACCCTTCTGAAATGTATCCTATCTGTGAAGGTGGGCAAAGAAAGAGAGAGAGTAAGGATGTTTGTTTCTGCCCAGCAAAATGATCCCTTATCCTGCTGTTTCTCTTCTTATAACCATTTCTGTTTGGGTTTTTTTATGTATCATAAAAAGTAAAATTTAAAAAAAAAAAAATC